>PVJL010010528.1:0-48722 GCA_004026885.1 Lyroderma lyra | reverse complement strand
TTGTTTTTCTCAGTAATGAGTGTTTTAAGAAGTCTCCTCCATTTTTTCCTTTCACTGTTCCATTTCAGGTCACTACCGTGAAGAACCCAGGAATCAATTACCAAATCTCTGTATGGAGGCAGCCAAGAATATAAGCACAAATTAGTAGCCAGAAAACCCTGGTTATATTTTCACTATCATATATTTATTAGACCTGGGGAAAATTATGTGTAGCAACTTGCTGGGTTTTTGTCATCTGAATAATGGGCATAATAACAAATACCAACTTTGTTGTTTCAATTATGACATTACAAAATTACACAATGAAGACAAAGAGCTTAGAATTAAAGAACTTAGAAAAGCTGTGGAAGGTGTTGGGAGATAATTCTCTACAGGTCTGTTGTATTTTTGCACCTCTTTTGAACAGAGACATTAATTTCATTTGTATGAGAGAATCTCTTCAAGGATGTATTAATATACCTAGCAAACTACCCCCAGAAGGTAGAGACAATATCTTCCTACGGTGCAAGTAACAGGTCCGTTTAATATCCAGTATAATGAAGATGTCTCCTTCTGGGCATATCAGGCAGGCTTACTGCCCATTACAAGTATTCGGTTCTCCTAAGCTCTTCTCCTCTCTTACCATATAATGAACTGAAAAAGCAGGTGTCATCTGGCATTCTTTGCACTACCCGTGGAAACTGGAACTCAGGCAACCAGCAAAAATGTTGATACTCTAACTACTGCTAGTGCTGTGAGTAATAAACTCTCTCTTTTCTGATCCAAGAGTTTCTATATTTCTCCCAGAATCTATGACATGGTGGCAGGCCTATGTAACAGCTGGTAGGAGGGTTAAACCTCCAAACATTCAGTTTTGGGCAGATTGACTGGTCACTAGGAGGCCTAAACTCAAGTTCAGTATTTGTGATCGGAACTAGAGCAACTCACTGAGCATGTCTTATGTTTCCAATATTATGACATTAGGGGATTGACTTAATGATTTCTAAATTATATCAAATATTAAAGACTATTGTTCTAGAAATAAAATTACTGACAAATGTAGGAAGAGATAAGAAATTGTATTTGTAAACTTTATTTATGGAGTGGTTGAAATATCATGTAGTAGATATGTGATACAGGGGAGCTGAGTAATTAAGTTACTAGATAAGTTTTCAAATATAATGCTATGATTAGAACTAAAGATTTCCAGTTTCATATCTCATACAGCTTATGATAAAAGCAAGTTTCAGACTTACCTCTATCCATCACACTAGCATTTTATTCACAAGGTGGCACAGGAAGAATCACAAAAATTGTACTGTATGTTTTATAACTTCTCACATCTTTGTTTTTTTTTTTTCATTCCAATTGCCCATTGCATGAAAAGTACATTCAGAGAAATTGCAAAGATATTATAGTACCAGGATTCAGCCCATGGCATGATCATGTACAGTCCTCAAGAATATTCAGAATACAAGGCAAAACAGAAGGAAGATATAGGAATAAAGAACTGATAGCACCAATAAAAACAAATAGGGAAATGGCAGATTCAAACCCAAACCTATCAATAATCACATGATAAGTAAGTTATTTAAATGCCACAGTGATAAGACAGATTACAACTTTCATTAAAACTCAAGTCCAATTATGTATTACCAAAAAGAAAACCACTTTAAATATAAAGGTAGAAAGAAGTTAAAAGTAAACGGCTAATTTAAGTAAGTGTACCCTTCTAATGCAAATAAAAATAAAGCTCAACTGATTATGTTAATGTCAGACAAAGTAGATTTCAAAGCAAAAAATAATACTGGGGATAACGAGAGTTACTTCATGGTGATAAAGGGACATAAGATCATTATGAAATATATCATTAAGATAACTTAATAAGCCAAAATGCTTATGTGCTTAACAACAGAACTTCAAAATACATAAAGTAAAAATGGATAGAACTAAAAGTAGAATTAAATGAACTTCAGTTATAGTTGGAAACTTCCACCTCTTCTCTCAGTAATTAACATTGCAAGTAGATACAAAATCAGTTAGGATACAGCATACCTAAGTGACACTATCAATGAATACCTAATTAGGACATTTACTAACCTCTATTCAACAGCGGCAGAATACACATTTTTTTGAAATGCGCTAAAATACATTCCAAAGTAGACTATATTTAAGTTCATAAAATATGTCTCAATACATCTAAAATGATTCAAATAATATATAAAGTACGTTATCTGAAAATGCTATGTCAATTCTCTGCAAACTGACTTACAAATGCAATGTAATCTCAATCAAAATCCTAGCAGTCTTTGTAGAAATTGACAGCTAAATTGATTCTAAAATTTGTAAGGCAATACAAAGGAGCTGGAATTGTCAAAAGGCACTTGAAAAAGGAAAGAAAGTTGGAAGACCTGTGCTCCCAAGACCTATAAAAGCTATAGTAACAAAGAAAGTTTTTGTTGTTGGTGTAAAGATAATCAAAACTACCAATGAACCAGAAAAAAAGAGCCCAGAAATAGACCCACACATACATGGTAAATTGATTTTTGCAAAAAGTGTCATAGTAACTTAATGGGAAATAGATGATCTTTTAAAAAACTAGTGCTGAAACCTTTGGATAATCATGAGCAAAAAATGAACTTCAACCCTTCCCTCATGCAGCATAAAATATTAATTCAAAATGGACAATAGCTCTAAATGTAAGACCTAAACTGAACCTCTAAAATGAAACTTATAAAAAAATTTAAAACAATTTTTTAGTATAAAATCTTAGTGACCATTGGCAAAGTTTGGCTAAGATTTCTTAAATAGACACCAAGAGAAAAAACTAAAAAGTCGAGGATCAATTGGATTTCTTAAAAATTAAAACTTTGTATTTAAAAGAAAAACACATTTAAGTAATCAAAATGTAAACTATGTTTTGAGAACATGTGTGCAAAATATACATTTGACAAAAATTTTTACCAAGGATACGTGGAGAACTCATGATGTGAAAACAAGACCAACAACCCTACTGGTAATGGCCAAAGATGTAAACAATAACTTAAAAATGAGGTGAGTACCTTAAAAAATGGGTGAAGTGATCACGAGTTACAAAGTTCCAGTTATAAGATAAATAGGTTCTGGGGATGTAATGTACCACATGATGATGATAATTAACAATACTGTATTGTATATCTGAAAATTGCAAAGAGAGTAGATCTTAAACATTCTCATCACGGGGGGTTCCCTGGTGGTGCAGTGGCTAGGCTTTGGTGCTCTCACTGCCATGGCCTGGGTTCGATCTCCACTCAGGGAACTAACCAAAAAAAAAAAACTTGAAAAAAAATATTCTCATCCCAAGAGAAAAATTATAACTACGTGTGGTAATGGATGTTATTGCAGCAATCATTTCGCAATATATACAATCACCATGTTGTACACCTCAAACTAATATAATGATATATATCAAATGTATCTTAATTCAAACAAAAGAAAATTTTAAAAAATTAAATACCTCTACAGTTACACAATCATAAGTAAAGGTATGCTACATCATTATCCATTAGAAGTGCAAATTAAAGCCATATTGAGTTTCTACTATACATTCAATATGATGGCTCAAATTTAAAGGACTGAACACGGCAAGTGTTAGTGAGCATGTGGAACAACTGAAAACCTCAAGCACTGCTGGCAGGAACCTGAAATGATAAATTTTACAAAACCCTTAGGCAGTTTCTTAAAAAGTTAAACATAGACCTGCTATATGATATAGCTATTCTACTATTAGGTATTTACCCAAGAGGAAAAAAAAGTATATGTCTATAGAAAGACTTGCATGAACATTCTCAGTGGCTTTTATTTGCAATAGCTGTAAAATGGAAAAAACAAACAGTATGTATCAACAGATGAATGGAGAAACACATTTTGGTATATTTATATGCATATAGTAGAATACTATTCAGCAATAAACAGGAATAAACTACTAACACATGCAACAAACTTGAAAGAATCTCAAAATACACAGAGGAAAAGAAGACCCACATATTGTGGTTATATTTTCATAAAGTTTTAGAAACTTTGAATTAATCTATAGTGCAAGAAGCAGATCAATGATTACTTGAGGATCAGAAACTACGAGAGGGGGCAGTGGGAAATACTGGGAGGGGACAGAGGAAGTAATCACAAAGTGGCATCAGGATATTTTCCCAGGGATGTATATGCTCATTGTTATTATTGTACACTTTTAATACATACAATTTGTTGTACCCAATTATCACTTAATAAAACTGTAAAAAGTGGGGGAAAAGAATATTCTGAACTTCTATTTCCTTGTTCAAATCAGATATATCACATTTTGAAGGGAACTGACTACTGGACTTTGTAGATTCTTTTGTATTGCTCATAAATGGGCAATGTATGTCCAAAGTTATTTATGTAGTTAACAGAGTCTCCAGTATTGTCTAGTAATTAAGAAAGCTAAACCATTATTTTTAGAATTTTTTGAGCCACAGCTGAAGTATGTTCTTCAGATTAGAAGCTTTCAATTGGTAGTTTACTAGCTCTTCGATAAGTATCTCTTTTAGAAAAATTAACCATTCCTACATTACAGATTAGAACTAACACACACATATCATGTGTAACTATAATATAAACTTATATTACCTCAGAGATACTGCAGGTCCATTTCCAGATCACCACAATATAGTGAGTATCACGATCAAGTGAGTCACACAAATTTTTTTGGTTTCCCAGTACAATAAGGGTTATGTTTACACTATACTGCAGTCTATTAAGTGTGCAATACTTTCTGTAAGGTACTATAAAGTGAAGTGTAATTAAATAAGTTACACCTGTAAATTATAAAATAATCATTCATTACCTAATTTATCTTAGCCTTATTCTCAATAAAAATGTAATGATATCATTTACACTGCTTGTAAAGATCAAAAGAGACAATGAATATAAAACATGAGTACATAGTAAGTATTCACTACTTGTTATCATTTCATATAGAATAAACTACTTTACTGCAGCAGGAAAAATCAGCTCATGAAATATTCTTTTTCTTACTCTGCTAGTTCTAGGAGTTTCAGTAGTTGTTCGGGATCGCTTCTGGGGGCTATTAATAATCAAGAAAGGCATGAAAGCTTTTTTTTTTTTCATCTCATTCTTCTTTTCTGTGACTTGGGAGAGAATACTGTTTCTATTATATTATGTTCAAAAGGAGATAATAGAGGCCATTTATTTTTATAGCCCAGTGGTTTTCATCGTGACTGCCTATCGAACTCAAATGGAGAACTTTTTAAATGCCTGTAACTGGGCCCCATCCCAAAGATTCTCTAAGGGTGTGGCCTAGGCATGAGTATTTTTTTTAAATCTTGATAATTTCTAATGTCTAGCAAAGATTGAGAATGATCAATATACTAAGAACTTTACTATATTACTTCACTAAATAAATATTCAGATAGTTCTATAAAGTTAGAAATTTATTCCTGAGAGAGGAATAGATATATAGTATACTATAATGCACTATTTATATATGAGTATGTAATACAAGGGCTGTCCAGAAAGTATCCAGCCATGTAATCTGAAATACATAGGCATTTATGGCTACAATTATTTTTCTGGATAGCCCTTGTATATATCTTTTATACTACACTATATATTCATATGATGTAAAAAACTTAGTCAAATAATGAGTTAGATTATTTTTACAACTTTTTGAATCATTATTTTCCTGACGTGTTCTTTTACTTTTGACTCTGCAAGTTATCCACGTATTATAGAGTTAACAACAAGCACAGAACATCTGATCACTTTTTGACTGTGCGTTTTAAATCATTTATTAAATTTATTAAACTGTGCGTACTGTGAATACATCAAACCCCACTCTAAAATTAAATCAAGAGTAGTCAAACCTGGGGACTGGAAGCAGATGCCAGCCATTCCACTTAATTGTCTTACAGCATATGTAGGGAGACCATCTCCAAGGCAACAGAGACATAAAACCACACAGAGATTTGATTTTGTTGATTGAAGCCACAATGAAGAAATCACACAATAAAGAAAAAAGGAAGTCATTGCAAAGAATAGATTAGTGTAGGTTAGTACTATAATGAATGGTAAACATGATCTTTAGAAATTGCCATTTGTGTGCTGAGGTGTAAAGCCCATATTAATGCTGGGGATATGCTATTGATAAATAGACTTATCATACATCAAGTTGACAATGCACTGTAGAATTATATGCCTGAAACCTATGTAATCCTTGCTAACAGATGTCACCCCAATAAGTCTAACAATAAAAATGAATTAAAAAAAAAATAGACTTATCAAGTTTTCCCAGGATAGCAAAAATACATACATATATGCATATGTATGCTCCTATACATATAATGGAGACCCTCCCACTATTTACTTTAAAGAGGCTACCTACATAAAGCTGTGGTACAAAACTATTGTACATTGTTTGCGGAGTGTGAAGACACCCACTTTTGGATCTCAGTGAGGCAGATGACTGCTTCCAATAGTTAGGAGTACTATAAATTTCCCCTATAAAGATATAAAAACAACCAAATTATTATTTTTAAAAATTTCCTTTGCTCAGTCAATAGTCAAAGCATAAGAAAATGATAGAACCCAATTCATTTATATACAATGAATAATTGCAAAGGAAAGGATACACTGAGAAACTTTGATTATTTCACTGTGAGAGGAAGTATATTTTACTTCAAATTCAACTACTCAGGATTTTGCTAGATGAGAACTCACCATTAAAATTTGAGTCAGTAATTTTTCCATAATATCTTCACTTTCTCATATAGCACTGATAGTCTGATGCAGCTCTTAATTTTCTAATGCCATGGTAAGATACTCGTACATACCAACAAACTCAGGCATTGTATCTGTTTTTGCTGGATAACAAATCACTCAATTTTAGTTCCTTGAAATTAACAGCCACTTATTGAACTCTTGATCTGAAAGTTAATTTGGATTGGATCCAGCTAGGTAATTCTCTGCTGACCTAAGTTGTTCTCACTCACCCATTTGTGGTCAGCTTCTGGTCAGTTTAACATAGCTGTTTCAGAAGATTGAGGATGACAACTGGGTAACACGGACTACTGCGGGACATGCCCTCTCTCGTACAGCAGTCTAATCTGGTCTTATTTACATAATGACAAAATATTCCAAAAATGCAAGTACAAACTTTTCAAAGTGATGCATGCTTCACAATGGCTAATTTATCAATGGCTGACACCAGTCACATGGCCAGTACCAATTCAAGAGGTCAAGGAGGAGACTTCATTTCTTGATGGAAGAAAAAAATGGTGATCATTTTTGCAAACTTTCATATTGTTCCTTCTGGCAATAGTCATTCATATACCTTCCACAAGCAAACTATATTCAATCTATCTTAAGACTCTCAAAATTCTTATCCAGGCTTGGAGACTAGGATCAGATAATGTTCATGAAGTCCTGACAGTTCTCTTCACTCAGAAAAACCTACTATTTGTTTCCCAGTGTAAATAGATAAACAGCTCTCCTATCCCAGACACTTCCATGCTTTTATTTATTTATTTTTCATTGGCTACAGTGCATTTTTATTTATTTATGTGACTACTTTCATCTTAGCATGAATACAAGGGCAGATCAGCATTTCATATGGGGTAGGGGTGCTGAAAATGTATATACACATATTAAGAGCTGTTACCTATGTATTACTTTTCAGGCTGAATTGAATTACAGTAGCAATGTGTAGTATGATGTACACTCAAAAGATGACATTAATCAAATGAATGCTAGCATCACTATGCCACGGGCAGGACAGAAAAAAAAATGAGGCAGAGACACGATTGTCATTCAAAGAGTGCAAGACCATTTTGAAGTGGTATTTGAAATTCAAGAACAGTGTCTGAGTATCCCCCACATTCTCCTGATTTTACACATCTTGACTTCTACCCATGGGGGACTTTAAAGGATGTGGTGTACCATAGAAAACCAGTTACATTGGTGGTTATTTTGGGAAGAAATTGAAATGGCATGTGCAGTGATACAAGTGAACACTTTGGTCAGCGTTGCTCAAGCAGTAGCTAGCTGTAATCAGAAGTGCCTGGACACTGACAGTAACCACCTTGAGCACCTCTGCAATTGCAGAAGTTAATGTGACTTGTATTCATCTTTTGTTATCTATATACATTGAGTGTTACAATTTTGATACAGTTTTTTTCTTTCTTAAAATGTGTATATATATTTTTGGCACCCTCTGTGTATTTCTGTATATCCAATCTTAATTTACTTTCATATGGTCATGTTCTGTGAACATTTAAAAAATTTTTGCATGAGAAAATAATTGAATAAATGAATGATAAAAGTTGTTAGCCTGATGATACAAAGAAGTGGTCTTTAGATAATCTGAAGTAGGCTAATTTTTTAAGAGTGATATCCAAAATTCAGCTTTTATGGAATGACAAAATGATAAAAGCTCAACATGACAATATCCAGATGAATCTCTAATTAATGTGTACCATTCCATTTTTAAATTTTGGCACTGCATAACTCAGAAATTATTCATAAACTCATGGGCACAACAGGGAAGAATTGGTCAATTCAGAAAATATCAGAGACCCTACCTTTAACTTCTAATTTCTAAAGATATTCTATTATCTTGATGTCATTATTCATATATTTTTGGCCATCTGCTTCTCTATAAAGTCTAAAAACAAATGCAAATGGGCAACAATAATTGTTTTTTTATCTTTATACCCTTGCCATTTTAAACCAGAAGAGTTAGGAAGATGCAGGATTATTTAAAAATATAAAGAAAGATTTGGAATTTATTAACAAAAACAATTCTGTGTAGGTATTTTTAATATAAAGCATGTGTGGGCCTATCTTTGTGTGTCAGTGCATGTTTACTACAGTACCAACGTTTTATCTGTATAGGAGCATCTTTATAAGTGGTCACATTTGTATTTCTCTGTGTGTCTCCATTACTCTATTATTTGGGTATATCTATGGCCATATAAACTGTATATAAATTTGCACATAGTGAAATTTAGATATCTATGATTATATTATTTGTGTGTATCCTTGCGTATTTGGAATTCAAGAATTTGTCAAGGGATTGTGGAGATTTTCAGAAGATTACACTATTTATAGGAGCACTTCAAAAATCATATGACTATAGTGTACTTTGTAAGCAAGTGTCTACTTAGGACAGGAACATATAGTTGCATACACCTAGGACCTCTGTATCTGTTTAGCTCAGTTGAGACATCTGGCTCTTAGAAAGTTTTCAATAATTTTACTTATTTATTAAAGTGTTAATAACTAGTGGAAAACTAATTTTAGAGGCCATCAGATTTGTGTTCTAATTGTCTTATCATTTCTCAGCAGCCCTGAGTGAATTATGACCAGATATCAGTGAATTAACACTTTATAGAGCTGTGTTAGATGGTTTTTAAATATATGTGCATACTCATGTTGAATACTGGAATCACTAAATGTATATGTAACTTCGGGCAAATTATGTTCCTAAACCTCAATTTCTTCATCTGTGCAATGACTACACTAGTACCTACTGCTTGAGTGTGTGACAATAACATAAAATAAAATCATGTAAGAATTGAAAAAAAATTAAGTAGCTTAAGTGATTGCACAATTCTTGGTATGTAAATCTTTACTTCCTTTTAAGGAATAGTGTAAAAGAAAGAATGCAGACAAAGTTAAAGTGAGAGTATCACGTTATTTGTATTGTTTGTACCAATACAAAAAATATCCATTTTGTATTGTACTATTTACAATTTAGTTTAGCACTGAACCAATCTGGTATTGTACCAATTATTTTTGTTTGTACCAATATACATAAAAGCCTATTATGCAATATCAAGAAATGAGAGATATGGTATTTTTAAAATAATCATGTTCAAAATTAAGAAAGGGGACATGAAAACAAAAGTATTTAACAATCGTATACCACTAACATCTTAATTATAGTATATATTTTAAAATCAGGTTGGCTTTCTTATACTTTTAAAAATCCAAAGCTAGACAGTTCATGGATTCTTGATAGTGTCCTCCTCTGCATCCAATTGCAAAGTTAGGCTATATTTTTTTTACTTACAATTGTCACTAAATGATAAAAAAATACTATGCTATATTTTTCATTAATTATCTCCCATTATCTATTAACATCTGAAATAATGCCCATTCTAAAATACTCCACCACTAGTTTTTTAAAGAACTGTTTTTTTTTTTAAAGCAGTTTTATATTCAAAGCAATATTGAGAGGAAGGTGCAGAGATATCCCATGTACCCCCTGCTCCACATATGTACAGCCTCCCCCAACTTCAACTTTCCCCACCAGTGTGGTACATTTGTTACCACTGATGAACCTGCTTTGGCAGATCACTAATAGACTTTTTTCATTTTAGAGTTCTGGACCTCTTTACATTTAGCTAAAGGCTTCACATTAAGGCACTCAAAATAGTTACAGCAATGAATGAATTGGCAGTAAATAGTCCTTAAATTTCACTAAGAATTTTGTGCATCGACACAGCTAGTTAGGTCATATAGATAAAGATACAGGGTTGTGGCTATAAGACATGAGCATATTGAATCAGTTCGAAACTGACAGCATTCATCCTTGACCTTGATCTTCTTCTTCCTGATACTTTTTAGAGGGCAGCTGAGAAAATGCAGTCTAAGTAGTTCTTTTCGTTCATACGTATACTCTTTTCCGTTTTATTTATTCAACTAGATTTTTTTCAAAGCAGTTAATTTACACATCAAAGAGTATGACCTAACTCTCATGTATTTTTTTTCTCATCTCCTTTAATATTCTTGCACAACAACCGGCTTTTATTTGGCATAGTAAGCAACATTTCTAATACTAATGTAAAGGGGAAATAAGCAAAAGAACAAACAAAATCAAAATCAGGTTTCTTCTGAACTTAGGTAGCACATCAAGTATTTTGTCTAATGGTTATAAAAAAAGTTCCTATAAATAAAGAATGCAAATTAAAAATACTTTATTCCATTTCATTCTAAGGAATGTGATTAGATTTAAAAAAAAGTCTCATTTTTCATATGCCTAATCCTATGTGAATTTATAAGCACTGAGAAAATTTCTCAGGTTTGCATAAATTGGAATTTTAAGATTGAATCTCTAGAAATTTCTCAGCTCCTATGCTACTAAAACAAGTGAGGCAAGAGGCTGTCATTAAGTCAATATACAGTGAGATTTGTGTCTGGGGAAAAAACTGAAAACTGGCTCTTTAAAAACAATATGTTGGAAAAAACATATTAAAAAAGTATTCATTTCTTATTCTAGTAATGTTCATTGAAATAAACTCAAATTAATTAGATTTTACTTGGTCGTATAAAAATTTCATAAGTTTTAAAAGAAATATAAATACTGATGTAAGTGCTTTCTCTTTCTCTTTTTAATTAACATGGACTTTATTAAAACTAATCCCATTTTTCTGTCCTAAGCCAGGAACTTTCCATAATGCAGTGGTGCCCAATTATTTTTTCCTTCATGCCTTCTACTTACACAGAGCACATCAAAACATTTATTTTATTAAAAATTCTCAATAACGTGGATATCATCCCAAGGCCCACTTAAAAGAATCTCCAGATATTCTGGGTGACTGTGTATCAAACACCCCCTCTCTCGTATGTATACACAATTTCAACTACAACTATAACTCAATGTGTTAGGTAGAATCTTAAAATATTCCCAAAATTCTGATCATCATCCTACAGACCGTGACTATGATGGTATCATCACTTGTATGGTAACGTTGTATGGCCCAGTTGACCTTAAAATAGGGAGATAACCTAGTTCAATTTAACCAACAAGCACTTTAAGGGCAGAGAGTTTTCTCTGGCTGGTGGCAGAAGTCAGTTTCCATGCTTGAGAGGGATTTGACTCATCCTTGATGACTCTGAAAGGTGCCATGGGACAAGGCAAGCAGCCTGTAAAAGCTGGCAGCAGTCCCTGCTAGCTAAGAGCCAGCAAAAAAAGAAAGGACTTAGTCCTGTTTTTCCCCTAGACAAGGCTGTTGAATTTGACCAGCAACCTAAAGACCTAAATGAGAATGGAAATTGATTCCCCGGGAAAGTTTATAGTTAAGAACCTAGCCCGGCTGACACCTTGATCTCAACCATAAGCAGAGAACCTGGTTGAGCCCACCTTAACTTGTGACCTACATAAATGTGAGCTAATAAATGGGTATTGATTTAAGTTGTTTTTGGTAATTTGTTGCCTACCAATAGAAAACTAATGCATTCTAATTTGTTTTCAAAATTTTTGGAACAGATCCTGTTTTTCAAATGAAATCTTGCAGAATGCCAGCACACAAGACTTACACAAGCAGAATTTCTTGAATTAAAAAGGTAGTCAATTCTACATATCCACACAGATACTCATTGAACCCCAGGTATCTTCAGAAGCCCCCTAGAATCCTTGAACACCAGATGAGTATTGTTTGAGTCTTGAATGCCACAGCCAAAGAGCACAGTGTTTCAAACCAAGAATTTATTTCATCTACTGCTGATACAGGATACAAGTAACACTTAATTAGCCGCTGGGATTTATCAAAGTCTAGACACAGTTTTTACCTAGAACTTAATAGTTTCTACGTCCTGATTCTGGCAACAGCTCTTATTACTTACAGTTCAAGCAGAAAATATCTTAGTACTACCTCTAAACTTCCTTTTGGCTCACACTGAAGGAAAACGTAAGAAAAAGCATGTGCGATGGCATATATCCCACTTTGTAATGCTTTCTCGCCAAGCTGGAGAGCATGCAAAACAAAAATCTTCCCTCCCACACTTCTGAAAGCCGTGAACCTTTTTATGAGTGAATTTCACCACAATAAATAAATAAATAAAATCAAACAGCTATGTCACAGCTGAGAAATTAACTGTTTGAACAAAGGATCCTATGAAAACAAATGGATTTCTTGAGAATGTAAACAATTCTTAAACTTAAAACTCTTTTCAATTTAAAAACTGCTTTTTAGAGGATACTTAGAGGAAACATCTGAGTAGGATGATTTATTTTTACAATGATTATTGGGTCAGTTATTCACATTTGACATCTACGGGCAAACACTTTCTAAGCTAAATTTGTATATGTAGAATTTGTCTTTTCATGCAGAGCATATTTCTTTATTTTCTTTCCACTGCAAGGTGTCTGTTGAGCTTCTCAAACAGAAGTTCCAGAGAACAGATAATTAACCGAATAAATTTGAGAGATTATCTTCCCTGTATGATAAGAGTATTGCTGCATAGCTAAACAATACTCTTGGCGGAAGTATTGCTGGAACCTGCATGTGAATGCTGTTGTTTGCAAGTATTCCTAGTAGAGCTTCAAGCAGCTATTACACATTTGTTTGGATGGCATTAATAATAATTACACTTTCTAAGTGAGTAACAATCCCAAATGCATGATCTTCTGTACCCTTTTAATAATGTTTGAAGTTGATTAAATATCATACCGGTATTTTGTTTGATCAGAAGAATTTATGAAAACTATTTAAATAAGCGAAATAGACTAGTGAGTGTCCTATCTAGTGCATCCTTCTGGGTTATCAGATTCAATGTATCTATTATTGTCTTTGAACTCTACAACTCTGCGAGTTGTAAAACAAACAAACAAACAAAAAAGCAAAGAAGAAAACAAAACAAAAACACTGACAGCAATGTCAATGATACTTGTGTTCATAGAAATGCAAATGAATTTTATCCAGTGAATGTAGTTGATCATTGCCCTGAGGATATTGATCTGTTTTGCATTCATTTGCAAATTCATTCCAGCATTCCTGATCACCTATATAAATGTTATTTGAATTCTCCTTTGAATCAGTTATAGCCATCTTACTGGTTTCTTTATTAATTAATGAGTGTATCGGTTGTCTATTGCTCCATAACAATGACCACAAACACAGCACAAAAAACACAAATGCATTATTTCAATTTCTGTGTCAATGCTTAACTGAGTCCTCTGTTCAGATAACGAATATATAGGCTCAGGCTGTGATCCCACCTGAGGCCGGTTTTTCCCCCAGCTCACTAGGTGTTGTTAGAATTCCATTTCTTTTGACTATAGGGCTGACACCCTCAGCTCCTGTAGATCTTCTGCTGCCCGCTGTTACTTCGCAGTGTGCTACTTCAAGGCCAACAGAAAAGTGTCTTTGCTGCTTCTAATCCCTCTGACTTTCTCCATCTCAGAATTTGAGACTTGCTTTAAAGGGTTTACCTAATTAAGTCAGGCCAATCTGATCTAGAATGTGGAAATTAGAGTGAGAAGCTATAACATACACGTAATCAGAGTTCCAGGAGAAAAGAGAAACAACGGGAAAGAACCTATATTAAGAGGTAATGGCTAAGCGTTTTCCAGAATTATTTAATGCACCAGTGCTCAGATCTGAAAGTCTAATGAATTCCAAGTGAGTACAAGGAAAAACAAATTATTTTCCATAATTCCCCACTATGGTGAAAACCTCAGAACACCACAGAATACAACATGATTTCAAACACAGCCAATAAAAGATAAATTAACTACAAAGGAATGACAGATTTAAAATAACTTCTCTATATAAAAAAATAGAAGTGAGAAAACAGTGGAATAATACCTCTGATAAGTCTAAAGACAATTTCTGGCAAACTAACTTTATACCAAACAAAATGAGCCTTTAAATAATGATTGTTAAAAAAACATTTTCAGACAAACATCAGCCAACAAAGGTTAACCTCAATAAATGGAAACTAACAAGAATTCTAAAGGAGGTACTACAAGTAGAAGGAAAATGGTTCCCTGATGTGGAAATGGTTCTACTGATGCACAAAAGGCAGGGATTGATAAAAAAATAATGCTCAATCATTGAGCAAACCCAAACCATTGGTAATATAAAATATTAAAATGCCTAATTTGAGGTGACCAGGTGAAAGTAAGATAGAATGACTATACTGAACAGCAAAAAATATATAAGGTCTTGATAGAACTCAAACTTTAAAGTTCTTTTATTCTTAGGAAGAGTGCTATTTGAATGTAAGTATGTTTCTTAAAGTAGCAAGAGTAACAAAACCCAAGACAGATCTAATGCACATAACACGCAAACAAGTTAGGGGAAAAAAATGGAATGAGAAAGAAAGTTAAAAACATCAAGTCCGCCTAAAGGATGTCACGAAGCAAAGAAAGCATGGAGGAGTCAGGAATACAGCTGGTGGTGAGCCAGAGTGAAGTTTCTGAAGGCAGAGAGGGCAAAAGGTGGGCACTGAAATTCTATAATTGTGACAATAAACTTCTAACAACAAAATATATATACAGAAAATGTTGGTTAGAGGGGATGAGAATATATTCCCTTGTCTACTTAAATGAAAAGCAATTAAGGATGTCGCTGTTCGATGTGGAAAATACCTTAGTTTAGTGGGCTGAAGTCCAGACTCCCCTCTACTCACAGTTTAGCTAGTGAGTCTGGGAGACTCCAGTGGTCCTCGACCTTCCTAATGCTGTGACCCTTTAATACAGCTCCTCATGGTGTGGTGACCCCATTAAATTATTTTTGTTGCTACTTCATAACTGTAATGTTGCTACTGTTATGAATCGTCATGCAAATATCTGGTATGTGTTTTCCGATGGTCTTAGGGGACCCCTGTGAAAGGGTCGTTTGACTCCCAAAGGGGTCGCGACCCACAGGTTGAGAACCACTGCATTTCAACAGTGAAAGAGACTAGGAATTAAGAAGGATTTACTGGCTCCTTGTCCACTTTCCTCTGTAGTCCTTGGTCTTTAATTGCATCTTGGAAAACGTACAAGTCTGCCCTCACATATCCCTTGAAATAACTTTGTGACACACAGGGTATAGATAGATACTGCATAGAACAAATAAGAGCATATATAGTAAGGAGAAAGGCATTATCAGCAAGTGCATGTTTATCAGTTTATAATTGTGAGTACCAAACTCTCCGCTGAATTTGTTAAAGTGTAATGATAGGTTGTGCATGATTGTGTGCCCTCATCATCATTGGACAGCATCAACCCCTTATTTTCAGATGCACAAGGAAAATGATGATATTTCTTGCATGAGCAATTTTGTGCTTCATTGCTCTTAATTGCGTGCCTAAGCCTCACTCTTTGAAAGCCTACAACATCTTAGAAATAAAGGAGGTTAATATGTGAGATCTTACAGAAATACCAAAACAAATCTGAAGAAGAACAAATCTGCTGTTTGAAGGAGCAACTCATTTAAAAACACAGTTTATGCATTGAAATTAAGTACAAGCATAGCCTATAGGCAATTCAAAAGAATTTCATTACACAAAAGAATAGTTGAAAAAAGTAACAAACTGCCAAAGTCAATAATAAAAATAAAGTGGTATAAATCAGCACAAGAGGGAACTGAAACAATCTTAGAAAAGGAAGAAGCCAGGGCTACTGCCTTGATCCTGATGATGGGAAGAATATCTAAATCAACTTACTCAGGTTATCATTGAATTTCAACCATTCCTTCCTAGAGCTAACATGATAGATAATCTCACAAGAATTTATTGTAATTTATTATATTTGCTACATACAACTATACTTTTCCTTTTATTTCTAAATTCTCTGAAGAAAGAGGTTCTGGATACTTTTCATTGTTTTTGAACACCTAAGGTAATACTTAGCAAAGACCAGAACCATGGTTATTATAGTTACTAAATGAATTAACAAAGAAAGAAAGAGAAATGTTCACTCATGACATGTGACATATTTGATCAAAATATACCTAATGAAGGCTATTTGTACCACTTCTAGCTCACAACAGCAAGGACCATATATTACTGTTCAAAAATATCAAACCAGAACACTGAGGCACGAAACAAATCTTATCCTTAGAACCATGATTTCTTTTACTTCTGGTGTGTCAGTCTTACCTCTATCCTCACGCTTCTATAGTAGTCACTCACTTACAAATTTTTTTTCCTAAAATAATTAGGGCTAGCAATTTTGGTTTGTCATTAAAACTTGCTGCCATCTTTCTTTAGTGAGCGTATGGAGTAGACAGGCAGGCACTAGGTACCATGCTTTCATTGAAAGCGTTGCCTATTCTTTGTGATGTTTTCATTGCCTGACAGACTTAACGATCTTTCATAAATTCCTCATAGGCTATTTACCTGAGTACTACGGAGAAAACAGCTCACTAAATACCAGGAGACCCTTTTTAAAATCAGGCCATAATGAAGATCTATAAATGTTCCATGGATTCCTCTTATATGAATCATTTTTAAAGTAATTTCAAAATGAGGTTGGTTTTATTTCACCCTAAGTGGGATTTAAAGACTTGCTTTGGGGGCATTTTGGTATATACAAACAATACTGAAAATCTGTCCCTAAAATATTTTTGAAATCCAGTAAAAGAATTTATTTTTCTACTGTCTGAGGAAAGTAGCATTTCTTTTTTATAAAAACATACTAATTACTTGACCTGGGGCAGCTGCTTGCAAGGGGATGCTTATTTTCCTAAAGATACTCCTCCTCTATTTGTCAGTGCCTCTGGATCCAAACTCCAGACTGAGAAATGCAATCTCTACAGAAGGAGATAAGCTACACACCAAATAAAATTGCAAGATTTTGCAAGATTTTACCACCTCTAAGGGTATTAAATCTAACAGGAGCAAATTTATCAAAATAGTAACTTTAATCCAGTATTTGGCATTCAATATGTTGGCCCAAGCACTCAAGAATGTACTTAAAAGTTTGACTTTAATATATTGAAGCCTGGGGGAAACAATGACCTTCAACCAAAGAAGCTAAGATGCTAGACTTCTCAGCATACTACACAGGAAGGAATTCAAAGGCTTCGTGAGAGAGGCATGTTGGAACGGATCTGAGTGTCACCAAAAGTTAAGAAATACATTGTGTGTATGTGTGTGTGGAGAGGGATACCAGCATCCATGAAAAGATCTGTAGTGAGTGTCCTCTGTGAGCTGGAGATGACAATGGACAATAATATCATGGAATTGAGCTCCCTGGTTTTAAGAGGAATAATGGCACCTCTGAAAGGTGAAGGTCATTTGGAAGTGCTCAATGGACAGAAATCAGGCAGGAGTAATTGCCCAATAAACCTCATGGACATAGTTTTAATCAGTTATTTGAAATAACTGTCTATATAAAGGACTCCAATTGATCACAAGGTCCCCAGAAATAGGTGAGCGACCTGTTAATATGCTATTTAACATTCATAAATGAGAAACTTATGTCTGGTAGGAAGAAACCTGACTTTAGGCTCCAAAGGAAGGGTTCTAAGCTTCTCACACAACATTATGACCTAAGCCAGTTCATAGACATGGAACGTGTTAAGGAAAGGAGAAGGGTCCCTTTTAAGAAACACCTGAAAACTTAGCCACAGATACACAAGTGCTGTCTGGAAAAAATCCAGCCATGAATGCCACTATTTTTCATATCATGTGGCTGGATACTTTCTGAACAGCCCTTGTATACATTGATATTTCCTCCACTTTCTCTAGAAGCACGTGTGGTCATTTACAAAGTGATTAGACACTGTGGAACTGGCAACAATAAAGATCTACTAGGATTATGTGATATGGGCTATGGAAAGATGCTGGGATCCACCATGAAGAGTGGAACTGAAAGAGGCCATATGGCAAAAGGTCCAGTTTTCCATCCTGTGGTTACAGCCCGATTGCTGAATGAGTAGTTAAAAGAGCCACACTGAACAACTAGCAAGACCCCTACAATTATTCCCTAACCCTTGTTAAGATAAGAAAAATCAAATAGAAGCCATCAGAACATTGCCCATTTTATACCCTATCTTCATCAACATAGTAAGTAAAAATAAAATCAATACTTTTGATAAAAAAAAAAATTGCAGGTTATACTGCTATTTTCAAAATTGTAAAGGGTCAAAGTTGATTGGTAAATAATGTTCCACCACTCTTGGAGAGTAACTGCATTATCATAGACATCAGATAGTGCTCCCCGTTACTGAAGGTCAAGATGCTTATACCTTTACTGAATAAAAGTAGCACATTCCCTGGTAGTTGGCCTAAAGCAACTTGTCTGGGAAATGCTTTTTATTTGTTTGTTTTTGTTTTCCAATTCATTTAGCAAGAAAAGTTGGAAATGGTTCTTCTTCACTGAGCATGGGGAATTTCACCCCTTTATTAAAAGCTATGACTCTTTGTCATAATGGAATACATAGAGACCTTGGTTATCTTGATACCTCTATAGGCAGGAAAATCAAGTATCCTAGATATCTTATAATAAGATACATGAATTCTAGAGAATGAGAAATTAAACCATAATATTTTAAATGAAAGTCTTACTGTTTAGTTTTCTAGAAGTTCAGTGGTCTTTCAGGTTATTCTTTCTAAAGTAAAAGACAAATTTCTGCACTTGGCTCCACCATCACAAAGAGGCTTGGTAGGCATCTTTGGGCTTTGTATGTAACATGTAACAGATGTGGATGAGGTCTTTGACTTATCTACCAGGTAGTCCATGAGCATGTTAGTTCTGAATAAAGATGGGGGAAGGAATGTCTCTGCTGCAGGTCCAGACTGACACAAACTGTTTTGCCCTTGTACATATAGATGCTCTCTGAAAACCCACTGGGAAAACCACAGTAGAATGTGGGAGCCAAGCCATGTCCCCTTCTTCCAATAACTGTCTTCATCTAGAAGTAGCCCAGGACTTATACTGTGCTATGATAGAAATTTAATGGTTAAGCTAGGGCACTAAGTACGTGGATATTGCACTGCCCATTACAAACTGAGTGGCATACAGTGCATCAGATCATTAAATTGGGCTTATGCTACAACATTCTACTTGTAAAAGGAAACAATTTCTATGACATTAGGCTCAAGCAGGTCAAAAAAGCACAATGAAGGCTCATAAGTAGGCACCTTAGACTATATAGTAATGAGTCCTGATATGTTGCAATTTCCTTCTAAATCAATACTAACAGTTTTTTTTCTTTTAACACAAAAGTAAAACAAACCAGCAAACAAACACAGAGTTACAGATGCTTCTGCATGGCATACTGAAGGACAGTAGTGAAGAGAATTTTTCTCTGAAAGTAAAACTTAAACACAGACCATCTTGTTTTTCACTACGATTGGAAGAAAAGAGGGCCTGAGAAATGGATTTATAGTACCTTGTGGGTAACTGTTTAATAGATTCCTCAGCCACTTGGTGACTTGCTTTGAGTAAACCTAACAGGTAACAATGAGGTCTGGAAAAGATGGATGTAGGTAAACTTCTGGGAATAGGCAACAATTGAGGTCTTCTAGTTTAACAACCAGTTAGACATGATAAACAATCCTCTGTACACCAATCTTCTTTCCTCATCTACCCTGGCACTTGCTCAATGAACCTAGGTACAAAGTGGCCACAGCAATAAGGTCAGAGGGGAAGCATGATTTTACGAAGATCCATTTCACTTAACCAAAGGTTGTGTGACTATACTCTCCTAGTTGAGTACCAAACTTGCAAGTAACAGAAAACAACACAGAGTTCCTGATTTTGCACTACTACCCAGTTAGACCTGTTAACCACTTGGCAGAAATGACAACATCGTACCCCTTTATTCACTGATGAGGCAGCCATTCATCCTGTTGATAGAAGTAATCTGAGTATGTTTTTTCTTTCCATGTCTAAACAATTCTGCTAATATTATTGTTTATTGACCTACAGATTGTTTCATTCATTGCCATGCTAACCCTATGTAACATTAACATTGTCTCTGATAAGGGAACTCGTTTTACCATGACATTATGGAGGAAATGGGCTCATAGCCAGGCAGCGGGTTTTATCATGCATTAGTAGCTCACACACAGAAACAGCCAACCTGAGACAAGAGTGGAATGGCTTACTGAAAGCTCAGTTATGACACTATCATTGAGAGGATAGGGTACTATTCAACAGAATATGATATATATTTTAAGCCAGCAACCAATACGTGGCACTTTTTTCTTAGAATGGAGGGGAATGGGTGCCAAGAAGAAAAGGTAGAAAGTGGCCAAAATTTTATACCTAACAACTTATTTATGTCCTTGATTTTTATTTGATTGTTGTCATTTTGCCTTCCTCCCTCATAACCTAGTGAATTTGGAGCTTCTACTTCCCAAGAAAAAAAAGCTTCCACTAGAGACCACAGTCATAATTTCAGTAAACTGTTTGCTAAAATTACCTCCTGGACACTTTGGACTTCTCGTGGATCAAAAATGCAAATAAGGGAGTTACTTTTCTGACCAGAGTGATTGATTTTTGTTTTTGTCAGCTTGGGCTGCTATAACAGAATACCAGAGCATAGATGGCTTAAATAACAAATGTTTATTTCTCAGTTCTGGAGGCTGGAGATTCTGAGATCAGGGTGCCAGCATGGCTGGGGTCCTGGTGAGGGATCTTCTCCTGTTTGCAGCTCCCTTCTTGTTCTATCATCACACGGCAGAGAGAGAGAGCTCCAGTTCTTCCACGGATGATGTGGGTCCCACACATCCAGCCCATAACAGTTTTGGTTAGCAAGGGGAAATTAGACTGCTGCTATAACAGTGGGGAACAATTACAAGTGACTCAATAAAGACAGAACCAGCAACAAGTAGATCTTAGGGGAGAAAAGGTTTGTTACTCCTGATTGAGCCAAAATGTTACCAGACAATAAGGTAAATATGAAATGACAGAAATGACATTTTTATGCAAGGATGGATTTCTGTTTCCAAATATTCTGACCAAAACAAAATGTTGCAACAGATTAAATGCAGAAGCATATATGAGAATGGTGTTGTCCCTAATTAAGACACTAAGGTAATTTATAAAAATGTAAAATGATACAATTATTTTTAATCCATATTTTGTTTTTGAAAATACAATTTTTCATTAAAATGTATGACATGTAACAACAGATTTATTATTAATCATTTTGAATTAATCAATAAATATTTTAATGATTAATCAATTATAATTTTAATACAGTAAATAGAGACAGATTTAACTCACATAAACCAAAATTTGCCAAACTCCTCAACTTTTTAAAGTATGTGAAATATGTGGTTTTTTTTGTTTTGTTTTATTTTTTTGCTTTTTGGTATGTGGGTAGCTCCCTGACCGGGATTCGAACCCAGGCCACAGCACTGACAGCGCCAACGCCGAAGCCTTAAGCCACTACACCATCAGGGAACTCCCAATATGTGTTTTTTTAAGTATGTGAAGTATTTGTTTTTTTTATTATGTGAAGGGGATCCTTAGAGAAAATACTTTAAGAACTGCTGAATTAAAAATTCTATATAATTTAGTTTCCTAACAGAACCCTTATTATATAAGTACTACCTAGCCCAGGGGTTTTTAGAAAAAGGAGAAAATATGCATATAAATTTTATAAAGGAATCAGACATATACAAAAATAAAATATAGTCCAAGAAGTGTTACAGTAGATGTGAGACTGAAGACTAACCCAGTCCAGGAAAAGCCTTCAGGGGTAAGAACTGAGAATCACTTCGGAAAGTAAATGTTCGTGTCTTTGTCCTTATAGGCTAGGGTCGTGACGATAACAATAAGGCTAGAGGCACCTGAGACTATAATGGTAGTTCGTCCTGGTATGCTGCAATCTTCTTCTAAATCAACACTAACAGCCTCTTTCTTTTAACAGAAGAGGAAAACAAACCAGCAAACCAACATGGAGTTACAGATGGTGCTGCGTGGCACACTGAAGGACAGTAGTGAAGAGGACTTTTCCCCCAAAGTAGAAGTTAAACACAGAACATCTTGTTTTTCACTTGGATTGGAAGAGAGCATGACCTGGAGAGTGGATTTATACTGCCTCATGGCTAACGGTTTAATAGACTGCACAGCCAGCCACTCAGCGGCTCTATTTCCATTTTAAGATCAGGAAGGTAACAGAAGAAGTATTAGACCATAGTCACCTAGAAACCAGCAATAAACATGGCAGAATGATTTGGGAAGACAATGAGGCAAAATATATGAAAGAAATTTTGTTATAATAACCTTTTTTTCTGGTGTTTGAAATAATTTATATTCGTAACCGTTAATATGAGTTATTATATGTATTTTGAGAAAATAATATTGTAATTAAAAGAAACTGAATAACAAGCTCAAAGTCCCACAGCAAGTAAATGCTGGAGCCAGGATTGAAAAGCTGGGATCTACTTTGGGTCCAAGGTCTCTGCTTTTAGCCTTACGTTACATAATACTTTTGTCAAATCACAATTAGCATTGCTCTAGCCTTCCCTGGCATATATAATGCCTACTTTGAATATTAAAAATTTAATCTCTTTATCAAAATTCTATCCTACGTATATCGCAAAGAATGTGGATTGTGCATTAGTGTTAAATTTGTATTAATATGCATTGAGAGCCTTAGTAAATGAAAAAAAATCAATAAATGCCAATGGCACACCATGGGTTCTGTAAAGCAAGATTAGGCAATATTTACATACATAACATCCCTGTGTGGGGGGAAATTTAAGCTAATATATGACTAACTGCTCAGGGAACATAAAATGGATTATACACTTTTCAAGACAGTTTTGAATTTCAAGAATATTCACTTGGAAATTATGAGACATGTGGCCAATAATAAAAGGTATGTTCTTGCATCAGTATTTATAGGGCTGGACTAGTTAGACATAAGAACTATAACAGAAACATCGGCCCTCAGCTTTTCTATGGGTCTTGTAAAGGAATTTCAAGTTCTGTATTTCAGGAATTCCTTCCTCAAATAGCCTTCTGCCATCTGCCCTTGGTCACTAATGCTTGGCATACTTCAGCGAAGGAGAATCTACTCCATCATCATGGGTGTGGGAGAGTACAGGGTAAGAACAGTCTATGGAGCTTAGGTTGCCTGGATTAAAAAGGCTTCATTGCTTACTTATTGTGACTCTGGGCAACGTACCTCAACCATCTGTGCCTCAGTGTTCTTGTGGGTTAAAACTGACATGGTGATGGGACCTGCCTCACAGCTGTTACCTTATTCATGATAAATTAAATAACCCTGAGACAAGTCTGGACGACTTACATTTTCATATTAGCATGAATTAACTGTGGCAGATACTACTCTGGGAACAAGTTTTGCTCAGAGATAAAGCAAGGGTCAGGTTGAAAAACTTTTAATCCTGAAGTTAGGGGAGATTAGAGGAACATTAAGTACGGCATGGGTCCAGAAAATGCTAAAAGAGATTAAAAATACATACACGGTTAGTGGTTGCCTAACAAGCAATCTGAGAACGAGTGGCATACCATAGTAAATATTTCTCTCCTGCGCATAAATGGAGCTTAGAGTATCCTGGCTGGGTCTGATTAAGTTGTATAACTGAGTTTAACTGGACTCTGTCTTGCACCTACCAGCAAGCTGGGGGTTTCGTTCCAGCTGGGGTTTAGCTGGACACTATATCTACAGCAGCAACATGTTTGCCTCCTCCTGTGACCAGGCGACTACCCTCAAATACGAACTTTGCACGGAGATGGCAGACGTGCAAGAGAGAAAGACCAGTCTCACAAGCGCTGTGTTGCAGCACATCTGCTGTCTTCTCAATGGTTGAAGCAGATGTAGTAGGGTGGACAGCGGTCCCTAAAAGGACACGTCCATGTCCCAGACCTGCTACCATGAGCGTATTTGGAAAATGCATCTTGCAGATGGAATTAAATTAAGGAACTCAGGATAATATCACCCCGGATTATTATGGTGGGCTTTAAATTCAGTGACAAGGGTGGTTATAACTGAGAGAAGAGGAACAGGTACAGAAATAGAGGTGAAAACCATGTGAAGACAGAGGCAGAGTTTGTCGTTACGGAGCAACACGGCAAGAAGTGCCTGCAGCCACTACAGCCTGGATGCAGCAGGGAAGGGATCACACCCGGAGCCTCTGGAAGGCACTGTGACCCTGCTGACACTTTGATTTTGGACTTTGGCCATCCAGAACTCAAGAGAACAAATTCCTATTGTTTTAAGCCACAAAATGCATGGCCTTTTCTGAAGGCAGCCAAAACCATAACATTTTTTAACTTAGACTGAACTAGTTAGACAGGTAAGCACTGTTCACAGCACACAGACACTGAAGCATCCGCATGGAAAAAGGCTGGCTACAGAGAGGTTTGAAGGATTAATGCACCACGTCTACCAGGATCAGTCCCACTCCCAAAGAAATGAAGACGCCTCATGGCACTTTTGTTTACTAACAAGTCCTATGAAACACTAAAAACAAAACAAAACCAAAAAACCCTACGTCCTGTACTCTGATGCTATATCACTTGGTACTATTGATTCATTCCATGTTTAGGAAAAAACTGGAAGAGCCCACATGTGATCCCTGCCTCCTGGTTATCACATGTTTCTTTTAATCTTTTTTCTTTGAGTGGTGGGATCTGTGACTCGTCTGTCACCAACAGAATGTGGCAAAGGTGGTGTGCTGCTACTCTCGTGACCGTGTTACCTCACATCAGACGTCATCTCACCAGCAGACCTGCTCTGACGACTTCCCCTGGGGTGGCTTTGAAGAAGTAAGCTCCGAGTTAGCAGGCTCGCAGGGCAAGCTGCTGAGGGCCAGCGTGAGGACTTGGGGGAAGCCTCCAGCCATCCGCCAGCAAGAGGCCAGGGTGGTTCTGTAGCCACGTGGAAAAGAATTGTGCCAACAACGTAAGGGAGACTGGAAGTGGATCCTGCCGGGTCGAGCTCCCGCATAAGAACGTGGTGTGGATCACACTCACTCCTCCCCACGGTGGCCTAAACAGAAGGCCCAGTTACACTGAGCCTGGAGTCCTGACTGTGAGATAATAAATGTGTGCTTTTTTAAGCTGCTGAGATGGTAATACTTTTTTAAACAACAATAAACAATGTAAGTGGATAAGTGACAAGGGGCATTTTCAAGCTTGTTAATCATATTAGTGTCAATATTTAGGGAATGGATAGAACATAAGCCACACTCCTAAGATCTCTTTGTTTCTAAATCTGGCATGGCAATTTAAATAAAAGGGAGAGTGATGAGCTTTGTGGGTGTGCAGGAAAGAATTAGTGTACAGCATTAGGAAAAACCTGCATCCTGTGAAGTAAGGGGTATATTTTGGCTAGTGAACAAAGGAATTGGATAAAAAAGATTAGCTCTCTTCAAAAATCTGGAGATTTTCCAGCTGGAAAGGGCAGTACACTCTTTTTGTCCTGCTACAGAAAGCAAAGCTATGACTAATGAACGGAAATCATAAAAATGCAGTTAACTTTCTAAGTGACTAGATGTGGACAACTACGAGAAAACTGGTTACCAGGTAGATCGGTGAGGTTCTGTTCCTGGAGAAATGTAAGCAATGGTTGAATGAAAACCTATTCATGATGTTACAGGGTGGGCGAGATAGATAGATGGATAGATAGACAGATAGATAAATAGATAGATGGAGAGATAGATAGATAGATAGATAGATAGATAGATAGATGGAGAGATAGATAGATAGATAGATAGATAGATAGATAGATAGATAATAGATGATAGGTAGATAGTTGGACAGATGGAAATATGAGAGAGACTGATACATGGAGAGATGGAAGAGAGTCGGATAAATAAATGGACAGAACTATGGATGGATTGACAGAACTTAAATAAAGAGATTAGATAGATAGATGATGGATGGATGGATAGATAGATGAGAGAAAGGGGCTGAGCTGGATAAGTGAAGAAGTAGCAGGGTGGATGAATAGAGGGATAGGTAGGACATATGAACATAGATGATGGAAAGATAGACAGATATAAATAGATACATAGATAAAATAGATTGAGTTTTTTTCTACCCTCCTGTTCCTAAGTCCTAAAAATTTTCCAGTGTTTTTTGTTTTTTTCCATACTGATATATTGCCTTGAGGATGAAAATACTACCAGTGGTATAAACTGCTTTGCGGAAAGCATCAGAAGGACACTATGTAATGGTAGAAGGGAGTGACAGTCCTTTTATCAATCCATCTCACTCCTCTCAATGGTTGATATATTTCTTTTCTAGACTAATTTGTTTGCTGGCTGGTGAGTGAATTACAAGCAGTGCACGTTGGAATGCTTACTCCATCAAAACAGAAGTCAGCTGCTCTCTATAGCAGTGGCTCCTGCCAGCTGGCTGAAGAATGGCATTGGCTCCAGCTGTGTTTTGAAGCTACACATTTCATTTTACAATCCAATCAGATGCACTGGCACTGCATGGAATGGTTTCAGAAATACAAGAGATGATGAAATGAATAGAAAAAGAGGATAATGCTACATAGTAAAATACATTCCAGTCAGGATTTGACTTCATCGATCACATTGCACACACATAGTCACAATTAAAAACGTGAATGCACTCTTTCCTTTTCTGTAAAGCCTTTCATAGGTAGATTTCACTTACATTTTATATATATTTAATGAACAAGAGGTACAGGTTAGAAAAAAAGGATGAAAAGGTGTCATCTTTACATTTGTCTCCTTTGAATGTTTATAGATTATTCCTGCATCTCTTTATTTAGCATGTAAATCATGCATTTACATTTAAATGGGTGTTTAACATTATAAAAACAGAGTGACTCTTCTAGATTTTTGAGTAAATAAATATTAACATAAAGTATATTACGTCCACCAAATCTCAACTTTCTTAATTCCCTAATGTTTTCATTCATCTATTCAAACATTGAGCACCTACTGTGATACAAAGGAAGTTGTAAGCAGAAAAGAGGCACAGGAATAAATATTAATGATGTGTGACAGGTGCTAGGGTAGAGGTGTTTCACTATGTGACAAAGGAAGGAAGTCGTCAGTTTTCTCTGATGGGAACTGGCACAAATCTGTTAGAGGAAATGAAGCTTTGTCATGCCCTCTCGCATTAGCAGGAAGATCAGGCACAGACAAGAACGACAGGAAGGGAACGTCACCAGGTCAAGGAAGCAGCAAGACAGCTGTTTAGAGGTTATGGTCATGTGGGAAAACAGTGAGTAAAATGGTATGTCTTCTTGCCCTGGAAAAACTTTGCTTGCAGTTCTGATTAAAATGGGGAGAGACAGAATATGAATTCATCCCTTCGTTCAAAAATGTTTTAGGAGCCCCTGTGAATTTAGAAATAATACCAGATGCTAGAGATACATCAGTGAACAAAATGGTCCAAGTCCTGGCCTTCCAACTAAAATGCTTTTTCCAACTAAAATGGTATCAGGGTTGATAAGAAGATGTAAATTAAGAATACAAAGTTTCAGATTGCTTTGTTTGTCATGTAGAATTGTCATCACTTCTTGTATTTACGTTTGTGGGCATGACCCTTTGCCTCTGAAGAGTTCCAAAATGAACACGTTTTGGGCCAAAATGAACACGTTTTATCTTTCTGAATGCAAGTTTAGACATTTGTATAAGATGGCTTTGTGTATTGATTCTCTTTGCGGTTTATTCTGGGCCATTTTGCCAAAGCCTTTAATTGAATAAAACTGTTATCCCTATATTTATCTAGTTATAATAATCAGTACCATTAATTTGTATGCCAACTTTCCTCCATAAGCTGCCACAGGAGGGTAATGATAATTGAAAAGCCTACAAAGAGGTGGAGATAATTATTGTGACCTGCTTGTCATCACAACAAATTCTATTAATCCTCAGAGAAAAGTCCTGCCAGTCGAGCAACATTTCTTTCCTACTGGGAGGGTGAAGCTCCTCATCCTTTTTTCCTGCCTCTAAATTGCTGCCCCGTATTTACTGTTGCAACTGCATTATTAGCCATAACCTGATGGTTTTCTCCTGCCTGCCAATGGTTAGGAAACCACAAGCAGGCTGTTTCCTTTTCTGGAGGCAAAATTACCATACACAAACATCCGACTCAGGATAAGTAAATTACCTTGGTCAATTGATTTACAATTTATCTGGGGTAAGGATTTGATAGAGATATTATAAGAGAAGTAAAATTTATAACACTGACATAAAGCCCAGAATTCACTGCTTCTGCCAGGAGCTGCCGCTCCCTACACTCTGCCAGGCAGGTTAACTCAGCCATTTGGCTTATTGGAGTTTTCCATTTCCGACAGTTTCATTTATGCTTTGGGGTTTAAATAACCTTCTGCTTAAGGCCCCATGCCTCCAATAGAGGGGAGCCTTGTGTGTATGACAGCAGTGGCTCTATGGTCTCCTGGGTGTGCTCCGGAATCATATTACCCCTTCCCTTCCTTTGATTCCTCCTATTCTCCAGTAGGTGGTAGACAAGCAGTGCCGAGACTATTTATTTAACTGCCAGAAAATGTGGGAATAGAAATCAGGGCATGTTTTCCGCCAGGCGAGGAATAGTTCAGAATGCATTAGACTGTTGCTGCTTTCTTCCCAACTCTTGTTCTGGTCATGAAACCCCCTTTTTAAAGCAGGCTGTTACGTCACATTTTTGTAAAACATTACAAAGGCTGGTCCAGTAGTATTAAACAACAACAGCAACAACAATTTGCAATAATGAAAGTAGGAAATAAATAGGCTTTTTTTTGCACAGAATTTTTTTTGGGGGGGTATTGTGGGGAATGGCGATACTTCAAGAAACTCAAGTAAAAGAGACACAATGCTACATACTAAACTGCCAAGTACAGGAGATCAGGTCCTTTTTCTCACAACTTATCTTTATTCCAAAGTCTTTAACAATGAACGACAGATTAAAGATGCTTAGTAAATTTACATTAATTTTTTTTTGCCAGAATTTAATGAGAGAGAGAGAGAGAGAACATTAGAAAATGATATATTTGGCAATATGATCATGGATTGTCCTTACATTGTAAACTTTACAGTATTACTGTGGAGCACGAAACTTTCAAATTGTTTAAGTGATAAATCTTTTTTTTTTTATAAGAAAATAATAGGGTCATACTTTTGTTATTAAGAAAGGACAAACAAATCAAACCACTATCTTTCTGGTTAATGCATTGCAGTCAAATAATCTTGTTTGATACTGTATGTTAAATCATCATGTAACTTTCAATTACTTGAGAATATAAGCAATAAGTATCTAAAAAATAAAAAGCAAGGAATTAAATAATATGCAAAAGTGGAAGTTTGATAGCTGCAAATACTCCCCTACATTATGCTGTCTTTCTCTGTAATCAAGGTTAACTAAGACGACTTCCTCTGAAAACAATAATTATTTAAGACTTAAAAATAAAACCCCAAAACTGGCTTGGTCATGGTCATTCTTTGAATAGTGTGTAGAGATGTTCCATCTGTTCCAAATCTTCAACAATTTCACAGTCCTCCCATTAGTTATGGATTTCTATCTACTTTTCAGATCCAAATTCTACTCATCTGTTTGCTGATATCCTTAACTCCCCTGTTTGCCTATATCCTTAAACTCTATTTTCTATATATGGTTTCATCCCCAATTTAAACCTCTGGACTTTATTCTTTGCCTTTCATGGCCTAAGGATTTTCTTGCAAATATTATGCACTTAATGATATCTTATTGTATTAAATTGTATTGATCTTATTTCTGCCCATATTATGTAATTAAACTGGGTTTTCCTTTATCTTATCTTCTCAACTTACCTTTACTCTTAATTATTAACCAAGATTCTGAAATGTGACCTGACTTCACACATCCTTAGGACTTGTGTATCTCCATAGTAAATTTAAAGGTACCGATCATTTGTTTATGCTATTTTGTATCCCCGCTAGTCTTTGCATCTTTAAGATATCCCCACCCCACCATCCTCCCCAAATACCTTTATGTCCATGCCTCAGATAAATGACATATAAATGAGAAAACGATCTAGCTTGAGTTTAACCTTGGCAAATTAGACTGGATACAGTAAGATTTAAAGACAGGGCATTTCCTTAAGATGTACCTGACTTTTAGTAAAAGTAGGTTACTCTTTAATTGTTCAGTGTCGAATTTATCTTTTTCTAATGGACATTTAATGTTCTCACTTTGGCAAAGGGAAGGAAACATATAGATGGCTCAGGAGCAATGGCACCTGTGGCTATAGGTTGAGGGCAATGCTGAACTTCACTTAGCCTGGTGACTCTAGAAAACATGCCAGTTAATGAAACTCTCCCACCTTTTTGCATTCCTGGACATGGCTTACTATAAACAGGCTCACTTCTCCATATGGCTCAGATAAAATTCACGAATGTCCCCTTAAGGCCAGACACAGACCTACAAACCCCATTTATTGTCTTATAAATGACCAACTGAATTGCTTTGGCATCAAGGATTAGCCAGAACTAAATGTTTGTCATTTGAACTTTGGCCAAGATTTTCTACCGTCCCCCAGGCCCCTGAATTTTGATTCATCCTCAGTCTAAGCCATGGTAACAACCCCTCTGTAATGGATCTTTTCAAGAACAGGCTGGCTTTCAGAGTAAAACATTCACTGACGTACCATCCAGTCCTACCTCCTTGCCCACCCCACTTACCCCAACCCATTTACTAGTCTTCAATGCTCTTCTTTATGAAACAAAAGCCCCGTTCTATCTAATCTTTCCAATGGTGGCAGATCTCATAGTCAGAACATTCTCTCTCTTGCAATAGACTTTGTCCCCTTATTGCAAGAGTCCATTTCCCTTATTCTTCAATAAACCTTTTGAATAAAATCTCTCCCTAAATAGGTCCAGAGTTTGTTTATTTCATAGTTTTGGGTGCTCTGATTTGGATCAAGATTGAGCCACACCTCTGGATTCCCATCACCCCCACACAGGTTATGGTGTCTTGTGAATCCTTTGAACTGCTCTGCTGCTCGGGGGTTGGAGAAAATCTTTCAGAGAGTTTGCTTCTTGAACCTATGTCCAATTATCTTGTCAGCTGAAGTACGGTAAGGAGTTCTTTGATTTTTTCAGGCACAGAGACTATTCTTTTTGCTCCTTTTCTAAGGCCTTGTCAGTTTTTCCTAGGTTCCTCACACCTGGGGATCATGAGGGGCTTTCTCTCTTTTCCTTTGATCCCAGACATTCCCTAAAGAGTTTCCTCAGCTCTGGTCTAGCAATTTAGTGAGGAAGTTAAACAAGTGGAATTTTTCCCTAGCTTCTTTAAAGTTTTGTTTGTTTGGTTGTTTTTGTTTTTGCTTTTTCCTTAAGACTTAACTGCCTGTTAATCTGATGGGTAACTCTCACTCTATTTGGCACCTTTACTGCTCTTCTTCAGGTGGCTACATGCTTTGCTATTACAGCACTAATTCAGCCTAATATCTACAGGAATGGTTAGTCTTTACCAAATGCAAATTAGAATTCAAATAGCATTTTTGGGAAACCTGTGAAGTCCTCAAACTGGCTCAGCTAAGCTTTGTCTTTTCTATCTTCTCTCCCTCCTTCCTCCGTCCTTTCTACCACCTTCCATCTTTTCCTCAGCTCCCCTGAAGCTTTGTATCTGACCCCTTTCAATACCTCTACCTCCCACACTCTTCGATCCACCCTTGCCACCTTTCCATCCCCACTCCAGCCCCTCAGTTCCCTGCATTCATTTGAACTTAAGTCCTCTTTCTCTATTAAGGGCTCTCCATGGGCTCAAGAGTACCACGAGGGGCCATCAGAGGCTAACTAGCTGACTGGAAACAGGCTAGATGTTCTACCGACTCGGATGTACTTTGGAGACACACAGATGGCCTCTTGGTCACTCCTTAGTCCTTTGCCTGAAAGTTAGTCCACGTTGTCCATAAGATTATATTACACATCAAGAAAAATGAACTTTTAAAAGTTGTCTTTGTAATTATTGGTGGGAAGCACATAAAAATAAACTTGTCCCATCTTCCAGGAAAACATTCCTGCTAAAAATGTAAAGGTAGGCAAAGGACAAGAGTCAGCTCTTTCATATAAACCAGAAAATTTTGTCTTTTGTGTTTATGCCTGAAACATAGCTAAAATTTGAAAAATGAAGTTATATAAGCTCTCTATTTTTGTCTGTCTGTATGTGTATATATGTATCTGTATATGCATATAGTGATATTCCTAAATTATATTATGCAACCCCTTCAAAGGGCTTTACTATAATTGGTTCAGAGATAATTAAGCACTTACATAAATTGAATATTCTTAAAATTCCCAGAAAGTAATTAAATTGAACTTACTCTCTTTGTAGTTCATTAGCTTACAGATTTCAAGACTTTTTAGTAATTTAAAACCTAGACTTATACTAAATTAAATATACACAGTATGTAGGCTATGTTTTTGCTAAGAAAAAAAGTAATTTTTTTCCTAAGGTAAAATAACTATTTCAGAGTAAGAAGGATGAAAGTATAGGAAAAAATATCTGAATGGATAGGGAGAGTCGTAGAGGGTTTCCAGGAGGGAAATTTTATTTGCTAGGATGAAAACTGGCTAAGATTCTATGGGTTTATTTCTAAGATTTTAAAATATGAAAGATTTAATATGAAACATTATACTTACAGAAAACTAGTTTGGTTATTTCCTTGATATAATGACATTTTCTTGTATTAGTGGTTTCCTCTTAATAAGAGTTTGAAAAAGACTCTTCTTTACATGCTGAGTAATCCACCCGGAAGGCAAGGATTCTCCGTCATATCAAACACAGTTTCCTGTGCTTTATGTTGACTTTATCACATCCTTGGTTATTCAGGAGAACAACATCTTTGTACTTTTAAAGAGAACTTAATTGTTTTTGTTTTCATTTTTTTATAATTATATTACCCACTTTATTTACATTAATGCCTTCCATTGTCACTTTTGGTAATTCTATTTAACAACGTTTGTTATTTTGTCTTTCCCAAAATGAAATCGCAAATAATACATATATTTTTTGCACCTAATACTGTCTTTGATATTTCCTAGAGGGTCACTAAAAAATTCACAAAGAATTTGTTCTTTCACGTTGTAAAAAGAAAGTTGTTAAATACAATTAGGTTTATTTGATATGTTATTAGATGCATGGAAAGCATTGTATCAGAAGGGATGCTTAGTCTTCTCCAGGTTAAATCTTTATGGGTAAAATATTATCAATATAAAATTTTCAGAAATTGTATGACATTGCTAGAGAGCTAAGTCCTTGCTTGCCTATGCTGTTTTTATTTATCAGAGTCCTGATGTTGATTTGGCTGATATTACCAACAGTATAATGTTATAAGTCATAAATTCAGTTACTTTTTTACAATGTCACATGCCACAGAAACAACCAAATTTCCTTGTCAGCTGCCTTATTTTTGTAATAAACTTTTATCAGTCATTAAAATCTTTAGTAACATATATGTAAGTGTGTATACACACACACACACACACACACACACACACACACACATGCTGTCCAGAAAGTATCCAGCCATTATGTAACCAACTGTTCTTATTATATTGAAAATAGCTGGATTTTTTCCAGTCTGCCCCCCCAACACAAACACACATTTTTGTTTTGTTTTGTTTTACTCTGATACTTCCATGATTATGCCTGCAATTAGCCATAGACCAGAATGCATTGTCTTAAAAAAAAAAAAAGACTTTGTCAGAGACACATGGTAAGGACTAAGCTGGGTACTTCTGAGCACAAGTTTGTGATGACACGACTTAATTAATGAGACCCTTCCACTGGACAGAGTCCGGATTTCTATAATTCTAACTGAGAAGCTAATGGATTCAATAGACTGCCAACCCAAAATGGGCAATACAAGGATTAGCTGCACAGTACTGTAAGAGCTGATGAGGGATGGTTATAGATTTCATTTAAAATATTGCTGATGCTTTGAGCTCATATGAATTTAAGATACTGAGCTTTTGTAAATGAAAATGACACATTTATGTTTTTCTCCTTGCCTCGTCCCTCCAGAATTTGATATCTCTTATATTTTATTTACATAGCAATATAACTATTTGCATAGGTTCACTGAGTATCAGGATTCCCTGTTAACAGAACATAATTGAAAACATAGGTCATATAACCAAAGCTTTAAGTGGAATGTCAGAAATTTGATAATGATATTTGATTTAAATACAACTAGACATTTTTAAAGAACTGTGGTTGATTTCATGGAGTGAATATTTATAAGCCCCCTTGGAAAGACTGGCTTGGCACCTGACTTTCAGGGTTCACAGCCTTGTAGATGATTAAGGAGAGTGACTTCTTGGCAGGCTTAGGAAACTTAGGATATTTTGAAGTCATTGAAAAGAAACAAATTTACTGAAATCAATAGGTATTGCAAATGACATCTTGTGACAAGTTCTTGGCTTGGCTTCCTAGGAATCTAATCTGAGATTCTTTATGAAAACTTACAGCAATACCAATTTTTAATAGTTAAATTACCATTCTTGCTATACTTATATAAGTAAACAGGCCAAATCCAATGAGATCAGCATTATTTTTGTGATCAAGGATAATCTTTCTTTAGCATAATCTTTGATTAAAAGGGAGGTGACTGCAGAGAGAAAATCTGTGTTTCAGTGAAAAACTATAGCATACACTAGGGTATTACCGGGTTCTGGCCCTGTTCATTTGTCTTTAGCTATTCTGTCCCTGCTCCTTTTTGTAATTTGTAGGCATCTGATCAATAGGAAAGAAGAGTTTACTACCTACATATAAACGGGACTGACATCCGTCATCTGGCACACAGTGTGAATACTTTCCAAAATTTAGTTCTTCTGCTTCCTTTTCGTATCTGGCTACAGCCCTCTCCAAACAAACACCCATTTCATTCTCCCTCCTTTCTGACTCAGAGGCACAGAACGAAATCCTGAGTGCCTAGATCCTTATTGAACTTAAGAATGCCTGTAGTTCAACTTTTCCCCCAGCTCTGAAGAAGCACTGTAAGATAAAGCCTAAGGAGACTTGGTACACCCCTCAAAAGATGTGTCACCACAGCCAGTCATGCATGGGCTGGATGTCTGCCTGGAACAGCTGCTGCCTGGGTCACTGAGGACATCGGTAACGTGTTCACACCTTGTGTGACAGGTAACCATGGCTGTGGAAAACATCACCAAGAATTCTGACCTCTTAGGTTTAAGAACTCAAAGAGCAGTGCTACATAATAAAAATATTTTAATCCACTGACTTCTTAAACTTCAATAAAAACATTTATGTTAATATTTCTATTTTGCATGTTAGGTGCTGCTCCTTTAAGATGCCTAAAGCAACACATTTGTCATCACTTCTCAGTAGCTGGCTTAACTGGTTTAGTAGAAACAATGTCAGCCAGAATGCTCAGGAGGCTATTTCTTCGAAGCCACTGCCTCACATGAGGGATCTATAATTCCTCTGAGTTGCTCAGCAATGAATGAGCATCATTAGTCTGAAAAAAGGGGGGAGCTGACAATGTTGGAGTTTACCCAAGCCCTGTGACTCTGGAGAACAGGGAAGGTTAATGAAATTTGTGCGGAAAAGGCTTACTGAAATAAAACCTCTTCCTTTTACGACATAGGTAAGACCCAGGGGTGCCACTTGGTTGATGTATGACAATGCCAAACACAGGCCTCCAATTCTGATTCTTTGCTTCATAAGTAAATAGCTACACTCTTTTATCCTCATTAATCAATAGTAACAAAATACTTGTAAGCCAAACTTTGGTTAAGATTCTTTCCTCTTTCAGACATCTGAAATTTTACTCACCTTAACCCTGAGCCAGCATACAACCCCTCCATCATAGTGCCTCCCAAAGAACAGGCTGGCCTTGAGGTAAATCATTCTTTGGTCAACTATCACATCACGCCATTGTTGTTCATCCCACTTTCTCAAACTTGGTTTTTTTCTTAGACGAGGTTGCTCCTTCTTATAAAAGCAAAAGCCCTTCTTTTCTTCCTAACCACTGAAAATCTTGCAGATCGCACAGAGCATTTTCTTTGTTATGATAGTCCTTTCTCTGCCTCTTGCAATCATCCTTTTGAATATAGTCTCTCCTTACCTAAATCCAGAGTTTGTTTATTTGTTTGTTTTCATTTGACAAGGGATATGTAATATCAGTTAATCTTAGGACTGTATATGGCTTCAAATTTGGCCTAATCCAGTGGCTTTTGAAGTTGTTTCAATTGCAAAATTCTTAGAACAGTAAACATAGGACTTCACTATGTAGAATTGCAATAGAAAGAGATTAGCTGGGAGATTCACGTTTCAAATTAGCAATAAAAGGTGCATTTTGAATAATCAAAATTATTCTAAAAATCTCTTACAACGGTCTGCTTTTTCAGAAAAGCACATAATTTCTTAATAAGCACCAGAGCAAAATTTTTCTATATCATTGAATAGCTGGAATTTTTTCATTGTGCACTAGTGGTTGGTTTGAATTGAAAGGCTGTGTGAAAAAAATTATTTCTTCGTATTCTAGAATCATACTCAATGCTCTAAGATACTCACAAAATAAAGAGTACAAAGAAACTTAGAAAAACAATCGACCAGTATCCCCCTTTCACTCTGGGTATGTGCTCATTTGAGCAGTTACAATAAAATTTAATTTTAATAAGTTAAAGGCATGTTTTGATGTGATTGTACTGAAAGTTTCTTTCTGAAACAGGAGTGGTTCTACCCCTAAACTCTCTTGCTTTCTCTTAACTCCTAAGAATTCCTAAAGTCTATTGAGCATTCATTCATACCCCTGATCTAGTTGAGCCACTCATTCAATAACTTGGTATTACTTTTCAAATATGGAGACAAAAGGTATTCTGCTTCTCCACTAGTACGCATATTCTGTTCGTGTGCTATTTTTTTCAAGACACATGAGCTTCATTAAACTCAAAACTCTGCCACTGGAGCAACTCTGGGGCCTGTTAAAAACTGTTTAAATGGGCTTGGAACTTACAGGTTATTTTAAAGAACATCAAGAGCTCCCAGGGGCAGTAATAGGTAGAGGCTGTATTTTTTCCTTTTTCATACTTGCTAGGAGTTGGCATGCTGCATTGAAAATAAGACTTTGACCAAATTCTGTCAAAATGACAAATATTAATTAGCAACTATGCACAAAAACAGCTGTTTCATCTTTCTGATGTAAGCTTAGGGAAGTCCCTGCTCTCTGCCCATAAGCACCGTGACAAGCAATTTTCCTAAGCTGGCATTCTGGGGGACTGAAACAAACAAAACCCAACACCTAGAATACCACTCAGAAGGTTATCACTTGTCCTTCTGTTTTCTTAAACCCCATTTGTAAACTGGACCTGAATCATCTTTCTAGTAAAAGCTGTAAAAATATAGTTTTATTAATGGAAAATGTCTCTAACATCCCTTATGCCATTTAGTAAATTCCTAGACACAAATGTAGATAATGATATTTAAAATTCTGCCTTTCTATCATGGATTAAGATACCTAATTAGGACTTTCAAAAACTATCTAAACATTCCTGGATTGTATCTTGATTAAGATGCTTCAAATGCTGATTAATTTCCCTAGTGTGTAGAATGCAGTTAATTTATTCAGAATTATTTTAAAGTGACCCTTCAAAGTATTAGTAACAAAGTAACAGGCTCAAGGAACCTAAAAAAGTTAACAGATGTCCCAAGTGTCATAGAATCACTTAGCAGGTATAGTGACACAGATTCAAATTCTATTTCAAAAAGCATTCAGTCTAATTTTTTTTCATTTATTGATCTGGTTATAGTCAAACATGTAGTCTTCCACACCGTAAGAAGTGGAGCCTCACTAACGAGAACATCTATTCAGGGATCTTTCCAATACACAGGTTCAATACCTTGTTTCTGAAACCTTGTTTGCATCTTCAAAACCTATAGTTTATTGTTAATGCTAAAATTGATTGTTTGTAAGAAAATTCAAAATTTTTATAAAATAATGAAAGTTATAATAAAAAGTTACAAAATACCAATTCCTCCATCTTTCTCACTATTAAAATGATCCTTTATGAGTTCTAATGAAACTTTAAGAGTTCTTGTCAGTCTTTTAAAAAGTATTAAGCATTTTTAATACAAAATATATAATATTGGCGTACCCCAATTTATGAGTAATTAAATTTTCAACTTTGATTTTTTTCTTATCTTGTTTGGACACTTAATTTACCCTCTTTTTTTAAAAAAATTTACCACTTATATTTTATATTCACAATTTATTATATGATTTCAAAATGTATCTTTGTTCTCATTGGGTTCCTGAGTATATATAAAGGATATTTTGTTAATTTTGTAAAATATAAATTAATTTATATTTGTATAAAGTAAATAGTTCATTTTAACTTTGTGTATGTTGTTTCATATTTTATAATCCATTATAAGAATTAAAAAGAAAATTTTAATATTGCAATCTTGAACATAGAGATGTTGATTATCTTAAAGTGTAAAAATTACAGTAAAATTTTCAAAGTATTTAGTGCTGAGAGTATAGCAAACACTATAATTTGAATCTGGGGGAAATAATATAGCCTATAGTATGGCTCATGAACACTGCTTATTTCTAAGGGAACTTTATTAAAGCAAATTTATGAATACTTTAACAAATTTAATGCAATGATGTTTTGGTCTGTTAGCATATGTTCAACACAAAAAATATTTCAGTGCTTGTTAAGGCAAATATTTCCTGGGAGACAATATTTTCTCTTTTTTCTATATGCATTATTTATTATCAGATAAGTAAGATCAGCATTCTTTGAACAAGCTCATCATAAAGTGACAAGGCACTAGGTAACAAATCAATGGCTGTTTAAATTATTGCTTTTCCTTGAGGGAAAATATATTTTGGTTTAAAGACCTAACTTCATTATGCTTCAATACATACTGAGTGAAAAACACTATTTCTGTCATTAATGTGTTTATAAAAGCTTTTTGTTGTCTCCATTGAAAAGTCATTTGGTTGAAATTTTTTTCTTGTGATATATTGTCTGACAGTAAAAGCTAATGTACTCAGTAACATTTGTAGACTTTCAAATTTTAACAATTTTTAAAGAGGAAAATATCTAACTCTATTATTAATAATTACAAATAATTATACATCAATTTAAAATGATTATGAATTCAATATTTTTTAAACTAAGAACACCAATCTCTCCTCATACATATATCACAACATTCAAGGAGCAATTTCAATGGTTCAATTTCACCAGTAATCACTGCTATTTGAGCTTTTCAAATTCTGCTGAGTTTTCCTGTCTATTAGTTTGTTTCTGTAAATATAGTTCTAGAAGGAGTAGCACAAATAACTGATAGTTGAGCAATTATTGCTACCATATTTGATCCTATAAACAATAAAATAAACTTAAAATTTTTTTCTGCTAATCAATATTGGTTATTTATAAACACTCAACTATATTTACTTTTTCTAGCCATTTGTAGTTATACCTTCTGTTATTTACTTTCAAATATTTCAATATACCATATTTTTTCTGTGTATAAGACAATACTTTTGTCTAAAATTGTTAGACCAAAAATTGAGGTCATCTTATAGATGGGAATAACCAGTTGATATTGATTTCTTAATGCTGGCTTAGAAAAGTAAGGGTCCTCTTATACATGGGGGCATCTTATACACTGAAACATACAGTTTATACAATTACATATTATTGTGTATACTATCTTTAGACTATAGGGGCTATTAACTAATGTTTTCTGAAAACTTATCAACAATCCACACAAAACAGAAATTACTAAATTAAAATTTCAGATGTTTATGTTAAACTGGAAAGAATATGTAGCATATTAAAGAACATACATGTAGTGTTAAATACATAACATTAAATATTATATCTTAAAGGTACTGTCTATCTTAGTAGGTTTAAGGCATGTAGTAAACCATGTCACAGTATAGACTAACCCTTTTTAATGAGTACACAACTCACACACACACACTGCTTGGCGGTAGGGTGTTGAAACCACCATATCTTAATCTCACATTGGGTACTTTGGTCACCTGCTTGATATAGAGGTTTCTCAAACCATGAAGCCTTTGGAAAGGGAGAGCTTGATGCAACGTGCAGTGGAAGCAAGTGCCATGAAGCATGGAAGTCGAGGATTCTTATTTGCTGAATGGGGAACTCCTTTTATATGGTTGGTTTCCTTAGGTGGTGTCCATACCCTGTTTGTGATTGGCTATATGCAAATTAGAAAGCCCTAAGATGTCAATCATTGGTATCAATATAATTTGTGCTAATTGCTGGCTGTGCTACCCAAACCAATCTTGTTGTAAGTAAGTGCTAGGGATGTGCAAATCAGACAATTCCAGTATATTGGGACTGAAAAGATACCTTCACCAGGATTGTAGGCAGCCCTCCTGAGTTGGAATGGAAAAGGTGCTGTGAACAGAACTGGAACTAGAGCTAAAACTGATCTACTTTCATGCTCTACAGGTGAAGTGTAATTAGAGTTTAAAATATTCTCTTGCAGTGGTTGCTCTTAATAATCTTTAAGCTTGTTCCTTGACTTTTCCATACACAACCCAAGCCCATTATGTCTGGAAAAAGGGAATTACCTATATTACACTTCTCCAATTAATTTTGTGAATTCCCTGACTGCAGAGACAATTGAATGATGCTTTTATAACATTCTCTGTAATCAACATATTATAATTTTCCAAGAAACATTATTTTAATTCAGATTTGGCTTTCTTTTTGCCATACTATTATGTTTTATTATAGATATCCCTATATCACCATATTAAGATTGCATCTGTCTGGATTCACATTATCTTTTATTATATTAAAGTCTCAGATTTATCAATTATATTATTTTGTGAGGACAAAAGAACTACAGCAGATTAGAGACTATCAACCCAGGAAAAACATCAAAAACCTATGTATTTTCAGTTTAATTTCATATCATAATTTGGTTGCTAAATTTTAAAAATTGGAGCCACATTTCTATTTCAAATTCTTTTTTAGACATATGAACATAGTAATAAGTACCTATATATATTTTCAGAATTTTTGTTGGATGATTAAATTAATTAGGTGTGTAATGAAAGGTATATAATTTAGTCCATGACATTTGAGAATTTATGGAGTTTTAATAACTAAAATATATAAATTCTGAATGGAAGATAAAACATTGCAGTCATCTTTATTCTGATTATATAGAAATCATAAAAATCAATGAATATTAAAAAATATCCCATGAATGAAGCACCTCTGATTAAAGATTCAAGAGTCATTGCACATTTATTTACATACAAAATCTCACCTCTGACATTTTATGGGGACAGAATCCACATAAAATCAGCCATCTAGATTGAGTATGTAATATTTGTGAGGTAGTACTCTAAGAAATGTCATACAAATTATCTTATTTTATGTTCCCTCAAATTCTGTAAGTCAAATATTTTAGAGACAACATTTATTTTAAAAATAGAGTTCTGAGATACTAAATGCAGTTGTCAATGTCAATAGAAACTAGTGAAGATAAAAATGTGGTCCAAGTTCAGAAATCAAATAATTTATAACAAACAAAGATATATATGTACATTTTATTTCACAATTCAAATATATGCTAACATTTTATACAATTTTTCCTCTTTTTTTTTTAATCAGGAATAAGTAAACTGATTATGGGTGCCTCAAATTAAAGAATAAAAAATACTTTGTTTACTGAAGATTTCCAGAATACAAACTTCACTAAGGCAAGGATTTGTTCTGTTTCAACTGTATTCTATATGCATTAAACATAACCTAGTACATATTAGGTACCTGATATATATTTATTTCAAGAATGAGTAAGGCCTAATTTCTAACGAGTCCAAGTTAGAAAAGTCATTTTAAGTTTTCAGTCATTGACTTCTCCAAGGTTTAGATGTAAAATTGCAATTACATATATGCATAATTCAAGATATATTCACATATTTACTCTCATTTAACCTTCATAAACTATGTAAGAGCAAATATAGGATCAGCATTTGACAGAGGAGAAAACTTTGTTTCAGAGAACTGAATTTCCTAGATTGCTTACACATAACATAGCTGTACCCAACATAGTCTTGCTTGTCAAAATATTACTGTCGTCATGTTTCTTGAACTTAAAAGTCTTATATTTTATTATTTCAAATATACATTGAATATCTTCACATCTGCCTATAATATACTAAACTATATTGGCAATTTTCTTTTGCAATTTGAATGTCTTGACTAATCTTTGAAGCTTCAAAACCAGATACTGTTGATCCTACCTAAAAAAGGTATACAGTGAATAGTGTGCGTGCAATTGTCAAGAAGAATTTCCTACTTGTAAAAGTTTTATTTCCTAGGCCACCTAAAAAGTGTTGTTTCTTCATTTCTAACCACATATGTTAATATATTCAAATCACATAAGTGGCATTAAAGTTATATATACTATATATATAACTTTATGTGCATACACACACACACACACATATATATATTGGTATATATATATGGATGGATATATATAAAACTTATATAAAACATATATACATATAAAACTTTCATGCCCTATAATAAGTTTGCTGTACTTAAATATTCACACTGAGAGTAATAATGGAATCAGTAATGTTGCTTATGATATTTCTCTATTCCCTATTATTAATAGAATGACCTTCAAATTTTAAAGTAAAGGATTCTTAACTCTTCAATCATCAGAGAAGATGATTCATTAATCTAAAGTCACCATACTAAATCCTTTATACATTAGCCTAAAGAGGTATGGTATAATTTCGTTTAAGATCAAATACTTTGAGCCAAGAAGACAAGGGTCCAAATTCTTTCATCACCCTAAATTTTCTGAAAAAGACTTCAATATCTTTATGCATAATTTTATTATCAAAAGTAAGTAAAATAGGCTTATGAATTCTCAATACATAGGTGTGATACATGTATATAAAGAGATGTGCATTTTATTTGGAATTGAGGCACAAAGTCTAGATTTATCACTTAAACATGGTATTCTTTGTGTCATATACACTTTGCTTAATTTTTTTCTCACTTCTCTTTGCATTATCAATTCATTGTATCTCAGTCTCAGTACCATCCTTCAAGAATTGCTCTGCAATAAAGGATGAAATTCTTTAACAATTTCTCCTTTTAAATGAGCCATAATAAAGAATGAATTTTTACCATTTGCAACAATATAGATGGACCTGGTGGGTATTATGCTAAGTGAAATGTCAGAAGGAGAAAAACAAATACCGTATGATCTCATTTATATGTGGAATCTAAAGAACAACAGTAACAACAATAACAAAACCGAACAAACAAAACAGAAAAAGTCTCAAAGATACGTAAACCAAACTGGTAGTTGCCAGAAGGGAGAGGGGTTGGGGAGCTGGGTGAAAAAGATGGAGAAATTAAGGAATATAAATTGTTAGTTCAAAAACAGTTGCAGGGTTATAAAGTACAGTGTAGAGCAGTGGTCCCCGACCTTTTTGGAACCAGGGACCAGTTTTGTGGAAGGCGATTTTTCTATGGACAGTGGGTGGGGAGAGGTAGAATGGGACGGTTTGGGGATGATTCAAGAGCATGGCATTTATTGTGTACTTTATTTCTATTATTATTATTATTATTACATTGTAATACTCATATACAATGAAAAAATTATACAACTCACTTGCTAGTATAAAGCCAGCCACCAGATACAGCTTAATTGTCACTTGCCACTCACTGATAGGGTTTTTTGTTTTTGTTTTTTTTGTTTGTTTTTTTTGCTTTTTGGTATGTGGGTAGCTCCCTGGCTGGGAATCTAATCCAGGCCGCAGCGCTGACAGCGCCAGTGCCGAAGCCTCAAGCCACTACACCACCAGGGAACTCCCCACTGATAGGGTTCTGATATGAGTCTACAAGGAATTGATTTATTATGATCTCTGTGCAGTCAGGTCCTCTGCTAATGTTAATCTGTATTTGCATCAACTCCCCAACTCTAGCATCACCACCTCAGCTCCACCTCAGATTATCAGGCGTTAGATTCTGATAAGGAATACACAATCTAGATCACTTGCATGTACAGTTCACAGTAGGGTTTATGTTCTGATGAGAATTTAATGCCACTGCTGATATGACAGGAGGCAGAGCTCAGGCAGTAATGTGAGCAATGGGGAGCGGCTGTACACGCAGATGAAGTTTCGCTCACTTGCCCACTGCTCACTTCCTGCTGTGCAGCCTAGTTCCTAACAGGCCACAGACTGGTACTTGTCTGTGGTCCAAAGGTTGGAGACCCCTGGAATAGAGAACACAGTCGGTATGTTGCAACAACTATATATGGTGCCAGGTGGGTACTAGACAAATCGGGTGGATCATGGCATAAATTATATAAATGTCTAATCACAATGCTGCACACCTCAAACTAATATAAAATAATATTAAATGTCAACTGTAACTGAAAGAAAGTAATTTTAGAAATGAGCATAATGTTAAAATTTTACAGCAGAGGTTACGGGAGAGACACTGCAGGAGGAGGAAGTGCTCTCCTGCAGGTTCCTGCTGCTGCCTGACTGCTCGGTGGTATGGGGGTGAGGACATTGGTGGTGCTCTCCTCCAGCCATCACACCTCAGCAATCATGAAACACTGTCTCAAACAGGTGAGCACTTTTCCTTGGTCCTCTCAACATGGAAACTGGCATTCCAGACTACCTGTCCACAGTGGTATCTTGACTCTCTCTACAGGCTACTGCCTTGTAAGTCTGTCTCCCAGGGATGTTCCAATGTGAACATGACAAGCTTCTGGCCATCACTTGCAGAGACATGCCTACACCCTCTTCATATCCACCCAATGGCAGCAGCTCACCTGTACTCCAAAGGATTGTTTCCTGTTTGCCTAGTCACTGTGGACCAGCTCTGTCTTGGGCAACCCAGCGGTCTTCTCCATTATCCAGTGAGTGCAAAACACTCACCAATAAGGTGAGAACACGAGTCTTACAGAAGAATGGCCCCTTTCCAAGTTTGTACTTTTCTGGGTATCCTTCCTCAACCCTGAACTACTCTTCAGAGTTATATTTATATCTAGTTACTTTTCTATCAAAACTTAATACTTTATATCAAAACTTCTCCTTTTAAGTTACTGTGGATTTTGTGCCCTGATTTGAATTACGCTAATACTACTGTTTTCCAGTTATAAACACTTCTGCAGCTCTATATTGTCCAGTTTTAATGTCTATCATATGGGACTGAAGGATGAGATACAGTTCAATTTATCTTTACCTTTATTGCTCCCCTAATTATGATTTAGAAACTGTACATTTTAACATTTGTCTTGTTCACTAATGCTAACCATGGATACAAAAGCAATGTCACACCCAGGATGTTGAGTAAATACTAAATTTAAGTGAAAAAAAACATCTAAAATTCATAGGTAAATGGTACAGGTCAATGCATGCTGTGTTCTCTCTCACAGACACAAAGGTGACTTTCTAAGGCCAAATTAAAGGTCACATTGTATGTCTTTTTCTTCTCATTTCTGATGATACCTTTGCTACTTTTCTAGAGACAGGTTTATTAAGATCAAGGCTAGGTTTGGAATAGGACCGAAGCAGAAAGTATATACCATGAAAATACTAATTTATATAACCTTTTTAAAGAGATTATATTAATATAATGTATATTGATTTGTATAATTGTTGGTCAAGATGTCTTTCAAATTCAACTTAAGTCCATTACAATCATATTCTCATTTAATAGTTGTTTCCATTTCAATAAATATTATTAAAATCCTGAAAACAATAAAAATTACTATTTTTCTCCATGATACATAAAGACAACTTTCAGGGGCTCACATTTGTTAAAATGGGAATCAGCAGTTTTGCAATAATAAATAGTATTAACAGCAACGTGTCTGAAATAAAGCGTGTGCTCAGTAAGTAATAGCTACCATTATTATCACCAAGTTGTGGGGTTTTTTTTCTAATTTATTTATAAATTTTATTCTTATACGCCACATATGGTTGCTGTCTATTTTTTATCCCAAATTTAGCCAGGAAGTTCTTTGTAACTCGTCATATTTTACTTATGAGCAAGCCTTTAGCTTTCTCAGTTAGCATATATTTAGAAGAGTTTTTGAGCCTAAGGAGTTGTAAATGAAGGCCAACAATAATGAGAAAAAGGAAAATAAATTATCAGAAAATTTCTGAAAATTACTTGCTATACTCATACTTGTTGCTATATAAGCAATTATGACTTTTTGCCTTGAAGTGAACATAACTGTTTATGTTACGTTTCTACTCAAGAATTAGTTCTTGAAGTAAAAAAGAAAAGTCATATATTCCCTTTTGGCCCTATGCAAAAAAAAAAGTGTTTTATATATGGTATAGTCAGGTTAAATGTTATAGATGAATTGTTTTACCAACAGAACCATTGATATAATTCAACAGCATCATTATGCATTGCATATTTAAGGTGATTGCTAACGATCACTAATCACTGATTTCCATGTCACAGATAATTAACTCACCAGTAGAAAAAAGGAACTTTAGGATATATTTACTACCTTCACATATAGAAACATAACTCTCAAATATTAATAAAATGATCCTAAAGATGACAGCAAAGTTCCTTTTCACTTCTCTGTAAAACTTTATTGATATGAATTTGCCTTTTCACTTGAGGAAGGGAGTATTAATATAATAACCAGATTGGATAAAAAAATCCTCAATATATTGTGATTATTCTGGTTTTAAATGAGACCCAGAGACATTTAAAACTCTGTAAGGTTCAAGACTATTGGGCTGAATAGCAGAAAGACATCTAACATGGGAATCTAAGGTTATAAGGTTTAATGGTTTATTTCTCCCTTGAACATTAGTCAGCTGTGTTAGCGGTCTTGGACAAGTCATTAACACTTTCTGGGTGAAATATGGAGGCTGGAGCAAATAATCTACAAATTTCTTTTCAGTATTATTAATTACATTATTCTTTATAAATCTGTAAAATCAGTTAGAGTTAATCACCCACAGTGAAGGGTTCATGTATTTTTTTTTAAACCAATGTTTTATTACTAAAAAGAGTATGCACTTCTGATTAAAGTTCCTTTCTTCCTTCTCTTTCTTACTTTCCCATTCTTTCCCCTCCCTGCCCCGTGCTCTCACTCTTGCTGTCTCCCTCTCCCTGCCTTCTGAACTGGAGAATTTAAAATAAATAAAAATTTAAAAGATATAAGATAAGAGACTAAATATAGACACATAAATTAAGACTCATGTAACAAGGAAAATCATGGATAACAGTGTCAAAAGTCTCTCCTAAGAACAAACATTTTATAGCATAAATATTTAACAACAGTAGAGTTGAATTTGTACAAAAGCAAGAGAGTTTAGAAATCTCACAATTCCATTATTATTAAAATGAATCATTTTGAGTGATCATGTTTTAATTATTATTTTTCTAAACTAAATCAGAAAGATTTCCCATTAAAGTCTTTGTATAAGGTTTGAGAATAAGAGCAAAATAGTGAAAAAAAAATATCCATTATCAACATTTACAATTTAAGTAATGCTGAAGACATTTTTTTTTTTAGAAATGAGCATAGCAACTCCATGTAAAAACCAGAAGCAAAATTTTAAATCACCGTGAATATAATTTTGTAAAGATTATGAATAATACTGGGTAAGAATTTTTTTCCTGGAATTATAACATACCTGGGTAGAGTTAATGAATCTAATGCAGAAGTTGTAAACACAACTGCCCATAGAGAACAGGCAAGGATCGATATGTGAAATGGTTAGGTGCATAATCTAGCACTGTGTGAGTGGCAGAATGGGTGAACCAGGAGAGTACAAGTTTATATACAGAGGGTTGCAACAACTTGACCCCAAATTATCGGTGCTGTTGTGACCTTTCAGAAAAATCTTGGACAAAGAAATAAATTATAAAAATATTTTAACCAAATGAATAACTACAATAATAATTCTATTTTATTTTCTTTAAGTAATTTATGGCTATATATGTTCAATTACATTAACTTTTACTTTGGAGCAAAAGTGTGATGTCAGAGAAAAAAATAATAGTAT
>PVJL010010527.1:0-48897 GCA_004026885.1 Lyroderma lyra | reverse complement strand
CAGAGAAGGCGTTCCCCGGAGAGGAAAAGAGGGAGGTCCGACCAATGGTAGCGAAGAAGGGCGGGACTTGTCTGTGGCGCGCGCGGCTGGAGGGTTGTTGAGCGGGATCCTCTGAGGCTGTGGTGTGCTGGCGCGGCTCTCGGAAGGCCGAGTTTCCGAAACCTCGGGGCCTTCGTTTATTCCATAGACGATTAAGGGACATTCAGGCACAGTGTGGGTTCGAGGTCAGCAAACTATGACCCGCAGGCCAAATACGGCCCACTACCTGTTTTTCATGGCCCACAAGCTGAGAATTTAAAAATAGTTTTTATTTAAATAGTTTTTAAAAAATCAAAAGAAGAACTTTTTGTGACATGTGAATAAACATGAAACTGTATTTGATTTTATTGAAGCTAGTATTTTTAACTTTTTTAAGGACCTGCAAACTATGGCTAGTGGGCTAAATTCTGCCTTCCTGTTTTTGTAAATAAAGGTTTATTGGAACACAACCTGTCCCATTCCTTTAAAGGCATTGGAAGGCTGCTTTCACACTACAGGGACAGAGTTGAATAGTGGAGAGCTGAGTAACTGCATAAAGACTGAGTGGCATGAGCAAAGCCAAAAATATTTACAATCTGGCCCATCACAGAAAATTGTTTGCCAGCCCCTTCTTCCCTCCCCTCACCCCCAGAGGGTAGGTTCAACTGTGAGTAAGACATTTGCACCAGGTCAGAATAATGAGGAAAAGGGAAGAAAATTTCAGGAACTCAAAATCCCTGCAGTGGAAATTCCTGTTGAAGAAACAGAAAAAAAAGCAGGTGCCTGGGTATGGCTGGAGCAGAGAGAATAGGGAGGGCAGGTGTAGGTACAGGGTAGTGAGTCAGAGGATGGAGGAGGTTATTCCATTTGAGGTCTCATGGGCCATGGGGAAGGGTCCTGTCAGATGGGGAAACCATTGGAAGTTTATAAACGGGGTACATGTACTCTGATTTTGATTTCTGATTTTAAAAGCTCACTGTGTGGAGAACAGATTGTAGGAGACAAGAACAACAGAGAGAGTCTGGGAGTCTGTTACAGGTCAGCTGGACTAAAAAGTATGCTGGCTTATATTAGGGACCTGGTAGTGGAGGTGAAGGTGAGTGAGTGGATTGGAGGTACATTTTGGAGAACATGCTAATGGACTAAATGTGACGAGGTGAGGAATAAAGTTTTAGGGTGTGACGGGAGATGCCTTGTAGCCACCTGTACAATCCAGCCTGCTATAACTTGTTTTAAAAATGTGAATTTGTCCCAATGTGGTATCATATTTACATTAGTATAATATTTATGTGTTTCTTGGGCTTTTAATGTGTAAATCTGCTATCTCAAAGAAGAAATCATGAGGGAGATTAGAAAATACTTTGAGATAACGAAAATAAAATACAACATACCAAAATTTATAGGATGCAGCTAAAGTAAAGGAAAATGTGTAGTTGTAATCATCTGTGTTTTAAAAAAAGAGAGATTTCAAATGAATAATCTCACCTTCTACTTAAGAAACTGGAAATAAGAGTTAACTAAACTGGAAACCAACAGAAGAAATGAAATAATAAAGGGTAGGGTAGAAATAAAAGAAAGAGAATAGAAAATCAATAGAATCAACAAAATCACATGTTATTTTGAAATAGCAACAAAGTTGACAAACCTTTAACTATACTGACCAACCAAGATAAAAAGAGAAAAGATTCAAATGACTGGTATCATGGATGAAAGAGGGGACATCACAGCCAACCTTAACAGAAATAGAAAAGATGATGAAAACAGTACTATGAACAATGGTATGCCAATAAATTAGATGAAATGGGAAAATTTCTGGAAAGACACAAAATACTGAAACTGAATCAAGAAGAAACAGAAAATCTGAATGAACCAATAACAAGGAAAGAAATTGGATCAGTAAAAAACAAAACAAAGCAAACCAAAACACTTCCCGCAAAGAAAATCCCAGGACCATCTGGCCTCACTGTGAATTCTACCAAATGTTTAGAGAAGAATTAACACCAATCTTTCACAAACTATTCTTAAAAATAGAAGAGGAGGGAATACTCTATGAGGCTATTCTAACATTCCATGAAGCCGGTATTATCCTGATACCAAAACCAGATAAAGACATCACAAGAAATGAGAACTACAGATCAATATCGTTGATGAACATAGATACAAAAAATCTTCAACAAAATACTAGCAAACCAAATCCACCATGGCCAAGTGGAATTTATCCCAAGAATGCAAGGTTGGTTGATTCAACATAAAAACATAATCTTGTAGAAGAATAAAGGACAAAAACCATATGACCATCTCAACAGAAAAAACACTTGACAAAATCCAACACACTTTCATGACAAAAACACTCAACAAACTAGAAATAGAAGAGAACATCCTCAACCTGACAAAGGGCATCTACACAAATACCAGAGAGAATGGTACTGAATGGTGAAAGACTGGACATTGTCCCCCTAAGATCAGGAACAAGACCAAGATGTCTGCTGTCACCATTTCTATTCAGCATTGTACTGGGTATTCTAGCCAGAGTAAATAGGCAAGAAAAATAAATAAAAGGCACCCATATTAGAAAGGAAACAGGAACACTACCTTTATTGCAGATGATATGATCTTGTATGTGGAAAATCCTAAGGAACCCATTAAAACGCTATGAGAACTAATAAAGTAATTCTGCAAGGTTGCAAAATACAAGTAAATATACAAAACTCAATTGTTTTTCTATGCATGAGCAATGAATGATCTGAAAATGAAATTTGAAAAAGAATTCCATTTATAATAATACTAAAAAGAATAAAAGACTTAAAAATTAATTTAATAAAAGGAGCCAAGACTTGTACAAGAAAAACTAAAATAATACTAATAATAAATAAATAAATAAATAAATAAACTTAAAAATCACTGAAAGAAACTAAAGACTATAAGACATTCCATGTTAATGAATCAGAAGATTTAACATTATTAAGATGGTACTATTTTCCAAACTGATCTATAGACTCAGTGTGATCACTATCAAAATTCGGCTGGTTTTTTTTCCCCAGAAATTGCAAGCTGGTCCTAATTTCATATAGAGGTGCAAGAAACCCAGAATAGTCCCCAAAAAATCTTGAAAAAGAAGAACAAAATTGCAAGACTCACACTTTCAGATTTTATAACTTACTACAAAACTATAGTGTGGTACTAGGATAAAGCTAGACATATAGATAAATAGAATAGTACTGAAAGTTCAGAAAGAAACCTGCACACTTACAGTTAATTGATTTTTGACAAGGGTGTCGATGTCAAAACCAATTCATGGGGAAAGAATAGTATCTTCAACAAATGGTGCTGGGACAACTGGATATTGACAAGCAAAAGGATGAAACTGGACCCCTACCTCACACATATATAAAATTAACTTAAAATAAGTCAGAGACCTAAATGTTGAGAACTAAAACTATAAAACTCTTAGTAGAAAATATAGGAGAAAATCTTCATGGCCTTGGTTTGCAGTGGTTTAACTATGATACCAAAGGCATAAGTGAAAAAAGAAAATAGATAAATTGAACTTCATCAAAATTAAAAACTGTGCTCCAACAAAAAAGTGGAAACAGCCCACAAAATAAGAGAAGATATGTGCAAATCATATATCTGATAAGGGATTTGCATAAGAATAAAGAACACTTAAGCTCAACAATAAAAAGACAAATAACCCAATTTAAAAATGGGCAAAAATTTCTCCAAAGAAGATATGCAAATGGACAATAAGCACATGAAGGTACTCAAAATTACTGGTCATCAGGGAAATACAAATCAAAACCACAATGAGATACTGCTTCACAGCCACTAGGATGGCTATAATAAAAAAGACAGATAATAACAAATATTGGTGAGGATGTAGAGACTCAGAACCCTCATACAATGCTGGTGGGAATTTTGGAAAACAGTATGACAGTTCCTCAAAAAGTTAAACATAAAATTGTTATATGACTCAGCACTTTCACTCCTAAGTATATATAGCCAACAGAAATGAAAAAATACGTCCACACAAAAAACTTCTACACAAATTTTCAGTGGTATTATCCATAGTAGCCAAAAGTACAAACAATCCAAATACCTATCACACGATGGGTGAATAAATAACACATGGTAAATCTATACAATGGAATATTATTGATCAATAAAAAGGAATGAAGCACTAGACACACACTGCAACATGGATAAACCTTCAAAACATTATGCTAAATGAAAGATGTCCGTCACATACTGTATGATTCCACTTATATGAAATGTCCAGAATAAGCAAATCCACAGAGACAGAAATTATATTAGTGGGTGTCAGGGGCTGAGGGAAGGGGAATGAGGAGTGACTGCTAAAGGGCATGGGGTTTCTTTCTGGGGCGATGACAATGTTATGAAATTGTGGTGACAGTTGCACAACTCCATGCATTTTCTAAAAAACAGCATTTATATGCTTTTAAAAGGATGGATTTCATGGTATATGAATTATATCTCAAAACAATTGTTATTAAATAACTCTACTACCATATTAGTTTTTTTTTTTTAATTGTGCAGCGTACAGAGTTTTGGGTATGGTCACTCTAATCCCGTTCTACCACAAGCCCTGTGGCTTATAGTGCGGAGTTTTGCCCGGGGCAGTGAACTTTTAGGAACACATCCATCACGTGATAGCAGAACTTACCCCGCATACTAACTTATTTCAGTTCCATGTTAGTAAGTAGTGGGTGTAGGCTGCTCAGGTGACAGTTGTCCTTGGTAGAGACAGGACAAGGTGGTCCCCCACCTGATCACTTTTCAAGAAAGCCCAACTACTCTTAGCCGTTAGTGAAAGGGTAACCTCCTCGGAAGTTTAGAAGCAACTTGTAACATCATGGCTTTTCCCTCCATGACCAGCTTTTCACTGAGGTCTGACACTGCTGCGCACCCTCGTCTTGCTCGGCCCCTGGTGGAAGGAGAAGACGAAAGTCCTTGCGGGGTGGAGTACTGAGTTGCACCCTGCCTGTCAGCCTGTGGTGGAGAAGGCTCCTTGTTCAAAATCATCAAGAATTTTAAGACAGCAGAGCATTAAACCAAACACAGGGGATCTCGTAAAGCTGGCCCTGGATACACGCCACCCCCCTCATCCCCCACTTTGGTGGGCTGTCACCTGAGACTCCTTTTACCCGCCCAAACTCTCTATACTGACCACCACTTCCTCTCTCTCCAGTCCCTGCAGATACAGGAGCCACCTCTTGCTTACGTTCTGTGGAGAGAAGACAGGATAGGCTTAAGGATGAGAGGTAAGATGCCCCCACACCAGCTCTCTCTCGTTCGTGAGTGCAAACACACACCTCTTCCCAAACAAACCCCACGTTTGCAAGCCCATCCGATTTAGCTGCAAGCTGCCTTTACTCAGCTGCCAAACGGACGAGCAGCCCGTGTCTCCGTCCTACAGTTTCTGGCAGGAAGCAGACGCCAGGCCAGCTCCCCTCCTGTGACTGCCGCACTCCACGCTCCCTGCTCCTCGGGGCTCTCATCTGAGCCGAAGTGAGGGCCCTTCAAGTCGCCCTCAATGGGATTAGGGTGCAGGGCAATCAGACCCCTCCTCACAGCACCCCAGAAGTTCTCTGCTAAGCCATTCTGTTAACAGGCTCCTTTTCAGTGCCCCTTCTCACCCTTCTGGACACTTAGGGTAGGTGAACAGGCTTCACGTTGGGAACCTTTTTCTCAGCTATTTCTTCTGAAAACCTGCACATCACCAGGGAATTCCATAGCCTTTGTGTCTTGGTGGTCTCGTTGAAACTTAAGTTTCACACCTTGTTTTATTTGCTTTTCTGTCCTGCGGGGGACACTGGGTGATGTCTGGGGACACCTGTGATGTCTGGGGACACAGGGGAAGTGTCACTGCATTGAGTTTCTAGAGACCAGGGACACTGCTCGACACTCTATTGTGCACAGGACAGAGCCCCACAGAGAGTGATCAGCCCAATGTCAGCAGTGAGGGGACTGAAGAAATGTGAGTTCATTATTTGGAGAAAAAAAGTTGAGGCTGGTCCCTGCTCATGCTATGGACCAAGATAAATTCCCAGTGGATTAAACTGTACGAACCAGGGTGACTGAGTCACCTCCTTTCTCTGTCCCACTCAGGTCATGTATTTAAATGTGTGCAGCATCCAAGGGGATCTTAGTAGGCCGAATGGTGATAGAATGCAGTGTCTCCCAGGAGGGGGATCCATGGAATCCCCTCACCCAGGGTTCTCACCTGGGATGTTTGTCCCCCAGGAGACACTGGTGATGTCTTGGGACATTTTTGTTGTCATGACTGGGGTATGGTGAAACTCCTGGCATCTAGTGGGTAAAAGCTGGGGATGCTGCTCAACACTGTGGCACCCCACCACAGAGAGTGATCTTGCCCCAAGGTCAAGAACAGAGGCTGAGAAAGCCTGGTCTACAGTCAGGCTTGGACCATGCTTGTTTCTCAGGAAAACACTGTTGAATGAATGGATGGTGGGACACCACACTTACAGGTGCAAACTTCTTGCCCAAATCTACCATAAAATTTTTAAAAATTTGAGATTATATATATATATATATATATATATATATATATATATATATACATAACATAAAATTTCCCGTTTGAATCATTTGTAAGTACGAGTCAGTGGCATTAAGCACATTCACATGTGTGTGCAGCCATCCCCGTCATCCATCTCCAGAACTTTCTCATCTTCCCAAACTGAAACTGTCCCCACTAAACACTCACTCCCCTCCCCTCCTCAGCCCCTGGCCCCCACCATCTACTTCCTGTCTCTATAAATCTTGCTCCTCTAGGGACCTCCCATAAGGGGAATCACCCAGTGTTTGTCCTTCTGTGACTGGCTTATATCACTGGGCATAATGTCCTCCAAGTTCATCCACGTTGTAGCAGGTGTTAGGATGTCCTTCCTCTTTAAGGCTGAATAAAATTCCATGTCTGGATGGACCACAGTGTGTTTACCCATCCGACTGTCAGTGGGCACTTGGGTTGCATCCACCCCTTAGCTAGTGTGCATGCTGCTGCTGCGAACAAGGGTGTGCAAATATCTCTTGAAGACCCTGCTTTTAATTCTTCTGTTGCCCAAATCTCTTACAGCGAGGCAGCAAAAACCTTGAAGAAACACTTCCACGAGGGAAATGTAGATAAAAGAATGCGATTCTGTGTGTATATGAAAGATTTGAAGCCTCTGATTACAACCTGGGATAGAGTTGCTCTGAGATTCATTTCTTGGCTTTTCCTTACCATTCCACAATTTCCCACTCAAATGGGAGGGAAAAGGTGTGAATTTCTTGCAGGAAATTGCAGCTCAGCACTTCCGAGTATGCTCCATTCTGTCCCTCTTAGCTCCCCAGTATCTCTATTCTGGCCCAAGAAATCAAAGAGGTGCCTGGTCCCTGCTGACAGAACACCAAGGGCACACGGGGCTGGACAGAGGAAAGGCGGACATTTCCCCCTAGTGGACTCTGCTTCCAGTCCATTCCAGAGAGAAAGCGTTGCCTGCTTACAGAAGCCACTCAAAGCACACAGCAGCCTTTAGGGGACACAGTCTGGAGAGAAAATGGCAGAGCCAGAGTCTGAAGTCTGGTGCACAGGAAGCCGCAGAACCAGACAAGCAGGGTAGCAGTGGAGGGAAGGGGGTGTGAGGAAGGCAGCACCTTGCCTGCTTTGTCCTCTTATCTAAAGCTTGAGGGCAATTGAGTTGGGAGGCATCATTTGTGGGGTGTGGCCAACTCGTCCCAGTTTCCCTGGGACTTTCCCACTTTTAAAACTGAAAGTCCCAGCAACTCAAAAAGTTAAAGTTACCAAATGACTCAGCAGTTCTATCAGGTATGTAACCAAAGGAACTGAAGACACTCGTCCACACAAAAACTTGTCCTCAAATGTTCATAGCAGCATTATTCCTAATAGCTCCAAAGTGGAAATGACTCAAGTGTCCATCAAAAGATGAATGGATAAATGAAATGTGATCTATTTACACAGTGGAATACTATGCAGCCATAAAAAGGAACGAAGCACTGACACTCGCTACAGTGTGGATGAATATGTGATGCTTGGCGAGAGAAGCCAGATGCACAAGGCCACACAGTGTGTGATTTCAATCATGTGAAATGTCCAGCACAGGCATATCCGTAAACAACAGGAAGTGGATTTGTGGGTGTCTGGAGCTGGGGGAGGGGGATTGAGAGTGCTTAATGAGTACAGGGGTATGGGCTTCCTTTTGGGCTAGTGAAATGTTCTGGAATTAAATAGTGAGGACGTTTGCACAAACTTTATACTAAAACCACTGAATTGTACTCTTTAATATGATGAAGTGCATGCTATGTGAATTATATCTGAATAGTCTTTCAAAATGCTTTTTTAAAAACCTGAAAGTTCCACATCCCAGGGACAACCTCAACCCTGGGCAAACAAGACAGCTGGCCATTCCAGCTGTGCAATTTGTAGGTTTGGTTGCAGACAGGCTAATATTGAGTCCCTGCTACCCTTTGCTGACCAACAGTCTTACTGACTATAGCCAGATGCTCCATAAAGAAAGGGCTCAAATAATGACAGAGCCCAAAAGGCCCTGAGAAGTCCTGCAATCAGTCAAAGTTATGATCACAGTCTTTGGAATCATTCAGACTAGCTTTGAATTCTGGACCTGCTGCATGCTAGCTGAGTGCTCTTGGGCAAGTCACCTACAAATGTACAGGTAACCCTGTAAACCATAGTTCCCTCTTTTGTAAAAAATGTTTCCACCGAAGACCTCCTTCGAGGAGTTGTCATGAGGATTAATTGGAATGAACTCTATAATGTGCCTGGGATATTACAACTGCCCAAGAAATGTTACTATTATTAGTAAATGAGCCTTGTTAATTCTGTTGAACTCAGCATTTCCCAAGCCTATTTAACCACATGCCCTATTGTCCCCTCGTCACAACTATTAACCCCCATCACCCCTGGGAAAGCAGTTTACTATTAGGATCGTCCTGGTGAATTACCACAGAGTTGGCTATGAAATGGATTTCTTGGCCTCAAATCATCCCATGATAAAGCTGCAGCTCCATTCCCACAGAAGGCTTGTGGGGTGTGGAGTGAACACTGGATTAGGTGTCTGGAGACCTGTGTTTGGGGTCAGATGGGTGAAAAGGGAGAACTTTTGATTGAAGGCAGGGGACATCACAGGGCACTTGGCCTCCCAGAACCAGTGTGAAACCTTGGCACTAAATGATGCCAAAGATGGGTCTCTTCCACTTCCAACAGTTCATGACTGAAAACATTTTCACAATTGAAAATGGGACACTGAGACAGAATGAATGACAAAAACCTGGGGATGCTCTAAACCGCCACCGATAAAAGACTGATTTAAAAAGGTGACATTTGGCTAAACAATGGAATATTATGTAGCAGTGAAAAGGAGATGAATGTGTGGGCAAATGTAGGAGAATGGCTATGATTTATGTATTAAATAACAAAAAAGTAAATGCAGAGGACTATCAAGTTTTCCTATTTGTATTTTTATAGGAGGATATTTGTTTCAATAGGGGATGAGTTTACAAACATACAGCCACTCCTCACTTAATGACCTACCTGTTTAACAACTGTTTGTACTTATAACCAGTTCTCCAGTGTGGAGAATCTCCTTTCTCAGTCTGTGTGAGTCTCAGGAATCCCCTTTCTGAGTCTTCATTTTGTTCCTGCTGTCAGTTACTATTCACTACATAAAGCATTCACAATCACACAACACTACATCTTTCATTTATGTGTGGAATCGCATGATATCTATTGAAAACTACATGCCCTATGGTGCTACAACACACCACAAGCCATCTGCCTTTAAGCTCCTCATTTATCAACCAATTCACTTAATGACCTAGTAGTAGAAACAGAATTCAGTGGTTAAGTGAGGAGTGACTTACTACCTTTTAAAATATTTATTGAGTGTTTACTATGTGCCAGGTAAATCATTTTTCCAATATCAACTCATCTCATCTTCACACTAACTTTTGGTGTTAATAGTCCCATTTTACATATGAGGGAGCTGCATGTATTAGCTATCTATTCCTCTATAACAAATTGCTCCCAAATTTAGCTGCTTAAGAAACAAGCATTCATTATCCCAGTTTCTGTGGGTTAGGAATCTGGGTGCATCTCAGATGGGTGGGTTTTGCTCAAGGTCTCTCACGAAGTTGCGAGCCAGTTGTCAGCTGGGGCTGCAGTCACATCTGAAGGCTTGAGTGGGGAAAGATTCACTAATCTCTTTTCTTTCTTCTTCTCCTTTTTAAATTGTGGTAAGAACATCTAACATGAGATGCACCCTTTTAACAAAATGTTAAGTGTACAATACAGTGCTGTTAACTAGAAGTGCAGTGTTGTACAGCAGAGCACTGGAACTTACTCATCTTAAATAACTGAAATTTCATTCCTTCGGAGAGCAACTCCCCATAAGGGAGAATTCACTTTAAAAAATTTTTTTATTGGGGTGACATTGATTAGTGAAAATTACGTAGGTCCCAGGTGTACAATTCTGTATTACATCATCTATATATTATAATCTGTGTTCATCACCCAGAGTCAATTCTCTCTCCATCACCATGTATTTGTGTCTCTGTCCCTTGTCCCCCACCACCCCCCTTACCCTTAGGTAACTACTAAATTGTTGACTGTATCCATGAGTTTTGTTTCTTTGTTGCTTTCAATTTTATGTCAATAATCAAATTAAATTTCTCCATCTCTTTCCCTTATTTTACCCACTGTCCCATCCCTCCTCCCATCTTAAAGAAGTCTCTCTAACATTCTTTGTAGTACTGGTTTGGTGATAATGTATTTCTTTAACTTATTTTTATCTGAGAAGCTCTTTATCTGTCCTTCCATTTGAAATGCTAGCCTTGCTGGATACATTATTCTTGGTTGTATTTCCTTGGTTTTCATCACGTTGAATATACTCTGCCAGTCCCTCTGGCCTGTAAAGTTTCTGGTGAGAAATCAGCTGAGAATCAAATGGGTGTCCCTTTATAAGTTACTACTTGTATTTCTCTTGCTGGTTTTAGAATTTTCTTTTTCTTTAACTTTTGCCATTTTAATTATGATGTGTCTTGGTGTGTTCTTGTTTGGGATCATCTTGTTTGGGATTCTCTGTGCATCCTGGACTTGTATGTCTATTTCCTTCACCAGGTTAGGAAAATTTTCAGTCATTATTTCTTCAAATAATTTCTTGATTCCTCTGTCCCTTCCAGCACACCTATGATTCTGATATTCTTCCGCTTAAAATTGTCCCAGAGGAATCTCAAACCATCCTCATTTTTCTGGATTCTCAAATCTATTTGTTCTAAATGGGTGATTTCTGCTGGCTTTTTCTGCAAATCACTGCTTTGCATTTCTACATTATCTAGCTTGGTGACTTTACTTTGTTCTTCATTTCAGTTAATGTAGTCATTATCTCTCTCTGGTCCTTTATAATGGTTTGTAAGTCTTTAATGCTTGCTATCTCTCTGTTGAAAATATTATTCAGTTTCTTAAGCATTTTTGTAATTGTTGCTTGGAGCTTGGTTTCTGTTGGGTAACCTGTCCCCATCTCTTTATTCTGCTTTCTCATATTTGCAGCCTCTCTGGACCCTACCCAGTTGTACCTGGTGTTTGATGCTGATACTGGGCAGGCAGAGGTCTTTGGGGGAGGGGCGTTTGTGGCTCTGTTTTCTTCCTGTGGCTCTGGGGGTCATGCAGGGAGTTTGGGTGTGATTGCGCCTTTCTGTTCTCCACTTGCCCAGTGCACAGATTCTGCCCTGAGTCTTGGGGTCAGTCCTGTTTGCTGGTCTTTCAAATTGTGCTGGTTGTGGGCCAAGAAATGCATGCATACAGCCCCCTCTCCTTCTCCTTCCCGGCCGGAGCGTTCACACTGTGATTCCTCACCAACTAGTCACTCCCCCTCCTCTGAAAACTGGAGTGAAGTCTGGCCACTTCATTTTGCGAACAGGTCTGCACCTCCTTGGACCAAAGTGAGGTGGGTGCAGTATCTCACACCCCACTTATGGGTCCCCTTTCCTCTGTCCCGTAGATCAAGTGAGGCCCGGAGTGCTCTCCTGCGACCGCCTTCCTCCGCCCTACCGCAGCGGTAGAGTTCCAAGCGGAGACCTGTGCCACAGCCCTGTCTCTGCTCTTCCCTTTATTTTTCCTTTGTTTAACCCTCTGACTGCCTACAGATACCTTAATGCCATGAGTAGGTTTCTTAGCTGTGATTGTGTGTTGTTTACAGGGTCCTTGGTTGAGGTATTGGTGCTGTAATCTCCAGAGGGGTTTTTCAGAGGTCCCTCTCATGCCGCCATTTTGTTGTGTCTCCAGAGAATTCAATTCTAAGCTCACTCACATATTGTTAGCAAACCTCAGTTCCTCATTGCCTATTGTCTGGAGACTTTCATTTCTTGCCACAGGGTTTCTCAATGAGCTGCTTGAGTGTCCTTATGACAGGGCAGTGGGACCCAGCTGCTGGCTTCCCCTAGCGCTAAAGACAGAAGCCACCGTCTTCGTATAACCTACTCTCAGCAGTGACATCATCGCATCAATTTTGATATATTTGTTAGAAGTGAGTCAGTAAGTTCAGACCTGACTGAAGGGGAGAGGATTGAGTGTGAATAGAAGGACCATCCTCGGAAACCATCTTATTTGGGGGGCATCTTAGAGGCTGACGGCACTTTGAGGATACAGTAGGGTCCCATTACTTGCCCAAGCTCACACATTGTAGAGCTGGTCAAAGCAAGGCAGTCTGGCTCTGACACCCATGTGCTTGACCTCTACCCATACTCCACCTCCTCCCTGCTCTTTTGCAGTGTGCTTGCACATGCAGAGACTACTACCAGAAAGATAATAAACATAAACTAAGCAAATACATAATAGTAGGAGGGAGGCTTGGCTTCTTGGTGTAGACTCCTTTCATACTTGGAGGCTGTGTATATCTTTGTGTGTGTTTGCCAAGCACAGGCATTACTTTTCCAGTCAATTTTGAGGAGGTCAAAAAGCCCCAAAGGCATGATTCAATGAAAAGATAGCTTCTGCTAAAATATAAAATAAAAAAATAATCAAACAAGATAATCAAACCACATGTGTATGAGGAAAGAATTATTAGTCAGTAAAAGCACAAGGCCACTAAAAATGAGTTTGAGTACCAGAAGGACATGAAAACGTACCCGCCTGGGACCTTTCCAAATCTCCTTGAGAGGACTTACCCTCAGTGGTTGTTAAAACTTTTTTTTTTCTCTCTCAGACGGGCTTCTTTCTAATTGACTCTTTTCTTTCAACTAATGACTGTTAATTAACCAGCGCTGCTAGGACTTTACATTTAAAGGCCATTAATGCATTGGCGGGTGGTTTTAAGGGCCACTTAGTTGGCACAGCTCTGAGTGTGAGCATCTGATCCTTTCCAGGGTGGCATAAAAGGACAATCTCCATAATGACAGGGCTTCTGAACAGTGGATTTTGTGTGGAAAGCACCTGTGTGCCATCAAAATCTTCACGTCCGTCCTCGCCGGCTTTCTTGCCATCCTTAGCCACATTTCTCTGCAACACAGAATCATTTCCATAGCAAGCCGCCCTGACCTCCAACAGCCGCGGAAGGAGCGGGCTGAATACACATCAAACACATTTTTTTTTCTAAATCCCATTATTTCAACCAACTGTATTAACTACTTCTAGGCAACCAGGAGGCAGGGGAATACAATGGCCGTCCCTGTGTTTCGGATTGACTGCAAATGAAAAGAAGGAAAGGAAAGGGGGGAAAGAAAACAAAGAGACTTGAAGAGAAATGAAAGAGAGAGGAATGAGAAGAAAAGACGTTTGGAAAAAAACCAGGAACAGAAACGAGTTAATGACAAAAGCTGTCAAGAATTTTTATTGCCTACTTCACAGAAATCCAGCGAAGAATGTTTGATTCTGAATTGCAATGGCTCCGGTCCCCAGCTGTAATGGTAGCGAGGCTGACTAGTCAGGAGTCCATGCATGAAAATAGTGATTTTTTAAAAATCCCACAAGGACCTGCCTAACATTTTGACACAACAGCCTAATGGGGTTGTGCACTTTGAGGTTTATTCACATCTTCACAGCCGACACTGGTTATCCACGCCCTTTGGGGGGATGTCTCCCTGTGACTTCTGCCATATTCATTATTAATTAGAGGAAATCACAAGTAGGAAAAAGAATACAGAATATCTTAATCGAAGCAAATGGGTTTCGAGAAGGAGTTAAATGTGTTTGGCATTGCTCTGCATTTTCTCATGGACATCCTTGTGTGTTTCTTCCAGACCACTTCTGTTTCAGAATATTCACTTATTTTTCCTAAGAGAAGCCCACCCTGCGCAGGTGAAGTTGAGAAATGCGAGTTCCCTCCCCCGGCCGCTAGGAGGCTAACACTCGTGTTGGGGACCTTGGACATGTGCACCGGGCTGTAAACACCGATGGCACAGAGTCCCTGACATTGTCCAGTTTGTGGTGAACTCTGCTGTATCCCTTACTTACCTTTGGTTCATGAAGCGGTCAGATTGAGGAAAAGAAGCTGACATTTCAATTCACATCAGGATGTATTTATTTTATCCTGTTAAGAAGATAGGCGATAAAGATATTAATAAATGTAAAGATACTGATGAAAACATGCAACGCTGAGTCTTGAACAATTCTAAATTATACTCATAAAAGAACCTTCGTTCTGTCATCCCTGAGTCCAGTGCTTCTCAGTAGTTCTTGCTGCAAAGTGCGTGTATAGAGTGCAGGCTGACCAGACGTACCACTGTAGACAGGACAGAAAACAACGGGACTGTCCCATTCCAAACGCTGCGTGTGGCCAGCTTAGTCTCACTGCGCTCAATCCAAGGGGCCAGCAGGCTGGCCACATTTACTCTTTGAAACGGGACGGCACCGTTGTTTTCTGTCTCGTTTAAAACAGTACGTCTGGTCAGCCTAATAAAATGATATTTTTGTATCTGTATGACATTTCCTCATGAAATCTTATACAAGTTTTTAATAAGAACCTGAACTTTCTTGCATAAATGTAACTTTTAAAATTGACTTCTCTGCTTATAATGACTATATACATTTAGGGAGTGAGGAATTTTGCTAATGGTCTCTTAAAGTTATGAAATGTTTTGACACGTTTTACGACATTTTTCTTTTTTGCTGAGCTATAACTTACATACATCAACGTGAACAATTTTTCAATTTTTACATACTCGTATGTGTGATTTTTCTCTACGTGTGTGGACTTATGTCACCAGCACCTAGACCAAGGTGTAGGGCATTTCCAACCTGATAAAGATGAACTCCGGCTTCAAGAAATCTCATCAGGCCGGGAGCTGTGGGGGTGCTGGGCTCTGCGAGTTCAGGAGCCCACCCGGCCGAACTCTGTGGTTGTCACTCCCTGCCACCCAGCCTTAAGTACCCTCCATCTTGGCACACAAGCCGGGATGTCCATGTGGCTTGAGGAGTCTGCACGTGCTGGGTTGCAGCCCTTTTTCCTTTTCCTTTCCCCAAATAAATCCTTTGTTGGTGGTGGAATACCTCGTCAATATTATTGTTCAGTCAACAAGCCCCACAGAGGGCTCCCTGATATTCTTTTCCAGTTAATGCCTCCACCCATTTATTCTGACTTCTAACACCATTTTGCTTATTCTTGAACTTCATGTTCATGAAATCATACAGAATGTACTCTTCCGTGCCTGGCTCCTTTTGTGTAAGATTATGCCTGTGGGACTCATCCCATTGTTAAGTGAAACATTTATTCATTCTTTTAAAAATTTGTTGAGTCATAATCTATTGTATGAATACACCACTATTTATCTATTCATTCTCTTGTTGATGGTCATTTAGTTTGTTTCCAATTCCCTCAAATTGGCAAGAAACTTTGGGTTTGGCTCCCAGGCAGGGAACCACCCCCCCAAAAAAAAAGAAAGAAAGAAAAAAAAAAGAAACTTTGGGTGCATAAACAGATAATAAGAAACTAAAAACAACATTTTTAAATCTTTCAAAAATTACAACAGGTGAAGTTATACTTGACAGGTGATAGGAAATTTAAAACCACGTTTTACAAGTCACTCATAAATGACAACAAGTGAGACCCCAGCTGCATTCAACTGTGTTCATTGACACTTTCTTATAATTGTCGATGTGAGTGGATTTTGAATCCAGTTGAATGCTTTTCTACCAGGAATTTCAAATGATGCTGCTGCTCAATATGCTCCCATTTCTAGGATGTGCTTGTGTTGTTAGTCGACCAGATGCTAGCTTGGTTCGCACTAAAAGGGCATGCAGGCTGCACATCGATACACAAAGATGGAAACTTGGGGCCTCTGCCCGGCCCTGTCTTCGCTGGGACCCCCCTTCCTTCTGGCTCCCTGTCTGTCTGTCTCTCTTTTACAAGGACACCAGTCATTGAATTTAGAACCCACCCTATTCCAGTACGACCTCACTTTAACTTATCTAATTATATCTGCAAAGAGGTATCACCTGTTTCCAAATGAGGTGACATTCTGAGGTTCCAGGTGAGCATGAATTTTGTGGGGAATACTTTTCAACCCAGGGCAGCATCTTTGCAAGTTGGAGAGTGCTATATAATGTTAGGAGGACAAAGCAGGACACAGCGGAGAATGCTGATCCTCTGGCCACAGCTATGGCCACAGCATGAACAGCCAGATTGGAGGACTGGAACTTGGGGGACAGAGGGCTTAGAGACCAAGATTCCCAGAGGGAAAAAAAGGGAACTGGTAGATTATTCTTGTCAGGGTTGGTAAATCTTTTCTCTGTAAAGTGCCAGATAGCAAACATTTTAGGGTTTGTGGGTCACATGGTCTCTGTTGCAGCTACATAGCTCTGCTGATGGAGTGCAAAAGCAACCAGAGACAATACATGCATGAATGGGTGGGGCTGTATGACAATATAACTTTATTTATAAAAATGGGTGTCTGAGGGAATAAACCAATTGGTGGATCTATTATAATATAATAGAAAATATAATAGAAAAATATATTAAAGCACATAGGAAATTCTCAGTAAGCAAGGCCACACTAGGAAGTCAAAAGATGTCTAAAACTGAGGCTAATCCCAGAAGAAAAAGTGTCCATCATGGTTGGCTACTGGAACTAAGGTATTTGTGGGATTTGAGGAGGCAGAGGTAGAACAGAGGATTGTTACTTTGTTATAAACCTTTCTGATCTTTCTTATAAACCTTTTCTGATACTCAAATAACAAAAGCAAGTAAACAAAGTATTACCTTAATACAAAAGTAAAAACTTTAAAAAGCAGCCAATGAAGGCCAGGGCACGCCGTCTTTGCTGCGGGTACGGTGCCAGATTCTGAGGTGTATTCCCCGAGGGCGGCGTCAGAGATGGGAGCTGCTGCCAGAGCGCGCTGTGCGAACAAGCAGTGTTTTTCTCTGGGAAGAAAAAAATGACCCACCCTGGTTAGTCCAGTACAGCCCACCGATCTCCCCCTCCGTGGGCCAGGTCTGGCCCTCTGCCATACTTTGTTTGTGTTTTGCTTTGTTATTTTATTGAGGTAAAACTGACACGTTAGTTTCAGGTATATTACATAATGATTTGATATTTGCATATATTGTGAAATGCTCACCACAGTAAGCCTAGTTACCACCTGTCAACACACATAGTTACAGAATTTTTTCCTGTGAGGACAACTTTTAAGATCTACTTTCTTAGCAACTTTCAAATATGAGGGCTGTCCAGAAAAAATCCAGCCATAAATACCTCTATTCTTCATATTACATAATACAGTATTGTTAACTATAGTCACTATGCTGTACATTATATCCCCAGGACTAATTATTTTGTAACTGGAAGTTTGTATTTTTTGACCGCTTTCACTCATTTTGCCCTCCCCTCCACCCCGTCTTGGCAACTGCCAATCTGTTCTCTATGTCCCTGAGTTCATCTTGTTTATTTATTTATTGTTGTTTTTAGATTCCACATATAAGTGAAATCCTATGATAGTTATCTTTCTCTGTCTGACTTATTTCACTTCACAAAAACCCTCTAGCCCATCCATGTTGTCAAATGGTGATATTTCATTTTTTATGGCTGACTAATATTCCATTGTAGATACACCACCTTCTCTTTATCCATTTACCCATCAATGAATACTTAGGGTGTTTCCATGTCCTGGCTAGTGTAAATAATGCTGCAATGAACATAGGGGTGAAGATGTCTTTTCAAATTAGTATTTTGGGTATCCTCAGGTAAATACTCAGAAGTAAAATTGCTGGGTCATAGGGTAAGTTCTATTTCTAATTTCCCGAGCAAAGTTCATACTGTTTCCCATGGTGACTGCACCAATTTGCAATCCCACCAACAGTGCATGAGGGTTCCCTTTTCTCCACATCCTCACCAACACTTACCTCTTGTCTTTTGATAACAGCCATTCTGACAGATGTGAGGTGATATCTCATTGTGATTTTGATTTGTATTTCCCTGATGATTAGTGGTGTTGAGCGTCTTTTTATGTGCCCGTTGGCCATTTGGACATCTATTCAGGTCCTCTGCTCATTTTTAATTGGATCGTTTCTTTTGAATTTTTAAAAACCATATACACATATTAGAAAGTATATTGAGTACATGTATATGGTTTTTAAAATTTTAAATTTCCAAAAAAGAAATTAATTTAAATATGAAAAAGTAATGGGTTAGCCCTATAGAATACTGAATTGACACAAAACAGGGGAAAGGAAAAAAAAGATGTATGTTTTAAATTTTTGACAAATGCTGCCAAGTTCTTGAATGGAGCTGTACTAACACACTCCTGACAATAATATATGAGCATCCTGAGTGAGGTTTAAGTCTTCCATTTTGAAAAATTTGGGGTTAAACACTTAAAGAACCCATGCCCACCACAAACTGTTAACTTCTAAGTTCAACCAAGAAATGTTGTTTGAAGATTGTAGTCATTAGCATATGACTGCATTTAAAAGAAAATACAACCAGAGCAGGTTGTAAAATATCATTCGCACCAGGCCGGGGGCGGGGGGCTGGAAAGCACACGGGCTGGGGCCATGTGATGGAAGGCTGTGCGGTCAGGGCTGACATCTGCCCACCCTTTCCATCTCAGCTCCCTGCCTAGGTCAGACCCCTCATCAAACCCTCCATCACATCTTGGGGCTCGCTGCACAGTTGCAGGTTTGCTTCTGTTTGCACAATTACAGGTTTCCCTGCTATCTCCCTAAACAATGGTCTAGTTTGGCTCATCTCTGGGCCTCGCGCATGCCGTGCAATGCTCGGCCTAAGGGCTGTGTGGCTCCACATAAACTTCATGAACACGCGCAGGGGTGAATGCATGAGTGAGAAGAGAACCATGATCCTCCTGCCCAGGAAGCAGTTTCCTCCAGGGGTGGGTGTGGGTTGGAGAAGCAGGGACAGCCAGTGATGTCACAAGAGGTGGCTGGGACAGAAGGTTCTAGAAGGTTTGAATGGGGTAGACGAGCTGTCAGAGAAAGGAACTGCCCACTTTCCTGCCTCTCGTCACCACCACCACCCTGGCTGGACCCAGACGGTGACGAGGGCTGGGAAGAGGCGGCCGATGTTCAGGTTTCTGGGAGGGGCAACTTGTTTATCACCTTGTGGAAGAAGAAAACACCTTGTGCCCAGATGTCTCCGCTGTGATGGCCACAACCACACTGCGTGAAGAGTGCCAGGTGCCAATGCTATGGGCAAGGGGCATGTGGGGGTCCTTTGGGATTCAGCATCTGACTGATACTCAGCTGCATGTTTCACTAGGTCTTGGTCTCACGACAGACACACATTTTGGCCTTGAGCCAGACCCTCAGTATCTTTCTCTATTGCATTTTTTCATTGGTTGCTGCCGGCACACAAGAAAGCTGTTGATTTTTGAATATTCATCTTTTGCCTAGCCACCTTACATAACTTCTTTTTCTAATAGCTTTTTAGTTCATTGGATAGTCTAGCTCAAGCTTGTCCAACCTGCGGCCTGCAGACCACATGCAGCCCAGGACGACTTTGAATGCAGCTCAACACAAATTTGTAAACTTTCTTAAAACATTACAAAAATTATACACGGACCATTTTTTAGCTCGCTAGCTCTCATTAGTGTTAGTGTATGTTATGTGCGGCCCAAGACAATTCTTCCAATGTGGCCCAGGGAAGCCAAAAGGTTGGACACCCTTGGGCTAGGTAATCAATCACATTATTTGCAAAACAGCAATGTTGCTTGTTTCCACACTTTATTCCTCTTGCTTCCTTTTCTTATTTTATTGTACTGGTGAAGACCTCCAGGTCAACACTGAACAGTAGCAGTGACAGCCGGCATCTGACTGTGTGGGAATTCTTCCAGTGCTTTTATTGTTATTAAGTATAATACTTACTGTATATTTCTGGTAGATAATCCTTTATGGAGTTAAGGAAATGTCTTCTATTTTTTATTTGCTAAGGGATTTTCATTAAAAATGGACATTTCATCAAATTCTATCTTGAGGTGATTATATGGTTTTTCACCTTTTGCCTCTTAAATGCAGTAACTCACATTGATAGATTTTTAATGTTGAATAATTTTTGCACTGTTATAATAAACCAACATGGCCTTTTAAAGCTGTGAAACATAGCTTGCATGTAAAGTAACATGCAAAACACATCTGTACAATTTATGAATAGCAGTGTCTCTGTACCTACTTCACTTCATGAAATAGAATATTACTAGTTCTCTGACCTATTTCTTTCTTGCCTGAAAAGGTAACCACTATCCTGAATTTCCTGCAGAACTCTCTGTTACAGTTTTACTACCTAACAAGTACTAATTAATGTTGCCTGTTTATGAACTTTATATGAATAGAATGAGACTGCAGCCAGGATTTCATGTGTATGTTCCTACCTTTTCATCACTGCATAGTATTCCGTAATGGGTGTATCCGTTCTCCTGCGGATGGACATTTGGGCTGTCTGCAATGTGGGGTTCTCATGAACACTGCTGCTGTGAACATTTTTGTCTGTGTTTCTTGGGGCAGATGTTCCAGAGTTTCCCTTGGCTTAATACCTGGGAGTGAAAATGCCAAGTCAGGGATACGCATGCTCACTTTGGACGGTTAATGCCGCCCCTTTCCCAGTTGGATGTGCCATCCTTAGCGCCCACCAGAGGTGGAGGAGAGCTTCCATTCTTCTTTCTCCCCAGCATTTGGGTGTAGTTTTGCATGTCTATGGTGGGGGTGGGGGTGAAATGATATCTAATTGTGGTTTTAATGTGCATTTCCCTGATTACCAAAGAACCTGGGCAGCTTGACCTGGGTTTGGAGCCCATTTGTTTTCTGTTCTGTGAACTGGCAGTAAAACGTTCAGAACAATGCGTGGGACGTAGCAAGACCCGCATGTTACCAGTTTAACTCTAACTGATTTTACGGGGATCCTCTCAGCCTGACAACAGAAAAATGTCTTTTTTTGTAGGTCTCCCTGTACTACTTCTGTGTATAGAGAAGACTCTAACTGTGCTTGCTATTTGCATATTGTAAATGCTTTGTCTAGTCCAGGGTTTCTCAATGTCAATGCTATTGATATTTGATGTCAGATTAATTCTGGGTTGTGGGGCACTATTGTACACTGTAGGGTGTTGAGCAGCATCTCTGGCTTCTACCCACTAGATGCCAGTAGCACTCCCTACTTGCGACAACCAAAATGTCAAGTGTCTCCTGGGGGGCAGAATTGCCCTTGGTTAAGAACCACGGATCTATCGTGTCAATATATTTAGATATATATTCATTCATCTAATATATTTAGATATATAATTCATTCATCCTTTCGTGTCACACACAACACACACACACACACACACACACACACACACACACACACACCCTCCCCTAACTACAAAGCTACACTGTGCAATCAAGGGGAAGAGAAGGGGGAATGAGAGGGTGGAGGAGCTGACCCAGGCTGGGATAACACGGGGTGTTTCCCTGAGGAACAAACTCTAAGCAGAGGCTGAGTTTGGGGAGGAACGGGTAGATGAAGAGTAGGGAGAATGGTGTTTTGAGCAGAAGGGACAGCAGGTGCAGAGGCCCAGCGGTAAGGAGTTTGGAGTGTGTGGGGAGATGGAGAGAAGGTCCAAGTAGCTGGAGCTGAGAAGATGAGGGAGCGGGCCATGAGTGGGGGCTGTCTTTGTATTGCTCCCCAGACGACAGCCATGGCACGTACTTCCAAGCATGCCAAATCGGCTCCCACCTCGCAGCCTTTGCATCCAGTGGCCTCTACCCAGAGCACCACTCCCAACAGAAGTTCATCCTTCAGGTCTCAACTCAGCTGTCACCCTCCTCAGAGACGTCCACCCAGCCTTCTCTATCACAACGCCCTGTTCTATTGTCTCCATTGTGGTCCTTACTCATCTGGTTACTTTTTATTGAAGGGACCCACATAACACAAAATCCCCCACTTTAAAGTGCACCGCTCAGTGGCATTCAGTACACTCACAAGGCTGTGCATCCACTACCTGTATGTAGGTCCAAAATATTTTCATCACCCACAAAGGTGATGAAACCCTGTACCTATCAGGAGTCACTCCCTAGTCTCTCTGCCCCCAGGCCCTGACAACAGCTGATCCACTTCCTGTCTCTGAAATTGCTTATTTTGGACATTTCATATAAATGGAATCATCCGATCCAGTAGTTCCCACTTACCTGTGGCTTCACTTTCTGAGGTTTCAGTTGCCCATGCTCAACCGTGGCCTGAAAATAATAAATGGAAAATTCGCCTCACTTCAACTCATCTCACAGGCGTTGTACTATCTCACACCGTCACAGAAAGAGGGTGAGTGCAGTACAAGGAGACACTCTGACAGAGAGACCACGTTCACATAACTTCTTTAACTTTATGTTGTTCTCATTATTCTATTTTATTATGAGTTGCCGTTCATCTCTTTCTGTGCCTAGTTATAAATTAAACTTTATCTTAGGTATGTGTATATAGGAAAACACAGAGGATATATAGGGTTCAATGCACCCACCGGGGGGAACTTGGAACGTATCCCCGTGGATAAGGAGGGACTAATGTACATCTTTTGGCCTCTGCCTTCTTTTACTCAGCATGAAGTTCTCAAGGCTCATCCTGTTACTATCTGAATTGATCTTGGTTTGTTTCCTGTCTGTTTCTCCCTTGTCCTCTCCATGAGGGATTTTTGTCCCCTGTGCCTGGAACACTGCCTGCACATAGTAGTTGCTCAGGAAACGTAAATGGAAGAGAACAGCTGAGACCCAGGATAGAGCCCTCTCCTCTCTCACTGCAAGGAAGATTCCTGGGAGTGGTTAAGCCCATAAAAGACCAGGCAGGCCCCCGGAGGGCTGCAGGCCCCTGGAGACTTCATGATCTCACACCTGTCACCCCTCAATCAATCTTTCCCTTCTCAGGGAATCAGCAGTTAACTTTTGGGTTCAGACTTCTTGCATTCTGCATTATGATCGCCAAGGAGATAACGATTTCTTAGCTCAGAGACAAATGTTTTCTTGAGTCACAAACACGTATACATCTACATTGTCTACATAAACAGTCACCTTCTTTGTATGTTGTCCTGAATCTTATTTTTTTATTTAATATTTCTTGGAGAATATTCCATAAATCAACTTGTCTGGTATTTTTTAAAAACTCAGGTAACAGTCACATAACATAAAATGAACTGCTTTAAATTGAACAGCTCTTGTCATTTAGTACATTCATAATCTTGTGCAATCATCATCTCTATTTAGTTCCAAAAGATTTTCATCACCCCAAAAGGAAACAGTCATTCCCCATTCCCCTCCCCCAGCCCCTGACAACCACTGACCCACTCCCTGTCTCTGTGGATGTCCCTGTTCTGCACATGTCACATACATGGAATCACACACTGGGTGGCCTTTTGTGTCTGACTTCTCTCACTGAGCATGTGTTCAGATCTCATCCACACTGCAGTGAGTGTTAGTGCTTCGCTCCTTTTTCATGGCTGAATAGTATTCCATTGCCTCAATGGACCACATTTTGTTTCTCCATTTATCCATCAATGGATGTTTGGGTTTTTTCCAACTTTTGGCTATTATAAATTGTGCTGCTGTGAACATGCTGTAATTTTTACATTCCTGGTGTTTTTTACATAGCTCTAGAATATTCCACCACATGGAGGTTCATAATGTGTATTATCAGTCTTCTATTCCTAGGTGTTTGCATTTCCTCTAGCTTTTTTGCTCTTCAAATAGTGTTGCAATGACCATTCTTTGTATGTAGTTTAAATATCTGTCAGGTGAGTAATGCTTTGACATTTCTGGCAGGTTTGTCCTAATGCGGGTGTTCTATTCCAATTCAAACTCTGTGGAAATAGACACTTCCTGAATATCTTTATGGTAGCCCTAAACAGCCTGTCATAGTGCCTGGCATGAAGTAGTTCTTTTATTACATTTTTATTATTTTTTATATTTTATTGTAAATTTCACTTTTGGGGGGGATATACAATTTTGGTGTGTAGTACACTCTTTTTCCTTTTTAGAGTGCTAAAAACTGATTATAGAAAAATGTTCTCTTTATCAACAAGTAACAAATATTTAGAAAAGTGATGAATGCTTTTTAACAACTAATCTATAATGGACATAACATGAATAAGAACCCATGCCTGTATAGAAAATGGGGAGCTATTTGCTAACAAGTTATTTTCTCCTTCTATTTTATCTTTAGTAATACCTGAAAACTCAATGAATTCACCACAGAGTATTTTCAAATGGTTCATTTAAAGAAGTATAGTATACTTTTACCACATATAGTTGAGTTCAACTTTTTTTGGTGTATCATTCTACAAGTTTTGACAAATGCAGCGTCGTGTAACCATCGACAGGGGCAGAGACAGCACATTTCCATCACCCCCAAATGCCCTCATGTTTTCCCTTCACAGTAAATGCCACGTCCTGTCACAGCCCCTGGCAAACTCAGATCTGTTCTCCATCGCCTCAGTTTTGACTTTCCCAGAAAGTCACATAAATAAAATCACAAAGCATGCAGTCTTTTGAGTCTGGCTTGTTTCACCCAGCATGATGCCTTTGAGACTCACTCAAATTGTTGTACGTATCAACCCTTTGTCACTGAGTTCCACCGTATGGATGTACTGCAGGCAGGTGAGGGAGGAGGAGGTGAGTTGCATTTCCTCAGGAGACTTAAAAAATGTTTTCTCACTCACAGAATCCCATAAACACTTGGTCTCTATAGTCTAACTGTTTAAAAGACTCTTCTGGAAACTCACAGGTTGAATAATCTCTGGATTTTACAATTGCACTATGATCTGGCCTAAGTGCCACTCTCTCCTTCTCCTTGGCCCAGAACAGACAAGACTAATCGATCCCAGGATTCTAGACAGACATGACCAGTGGATGTGAGTTGGCCTCGGCCCTGTAGCCCCTAAGCCAGTCCTACTAAGTCCCCTGCTTTGTGCCTTGCAGTACTGTGAAGACTGCTCTCTGAATACCTGGAAAGGCTGAAATCCCAACGACTCAAGAAGAGGTGGCTGAAGACCTTGAAGCAGACATGAATAATACAAAAGGTATGTTCCTGGGGCTGCCATAACAAAGCTCCCCAGAAACATTGCCACTCAGTTCTGGAGGCCAGACGTCTGAGATCAAGTTATCACCCAGGTTGGTTCCTCCCGGAGGCTGTTGATGGAGAATCTCTTCCATGCTGCTGGTAATCCTTGGTGTTCCTGGGTTTGCAGCCTCATCACTCTAGTCTCTGGCTGTCTTCAGATGGCCTTTTACTCTGTGCAGTTCTATGTCCTTTCTCTTCTAAGGACACCAGTCATTGGATTTAGGGCTCATCCACAATCCAGGATGATCTCATCTTGATATCCTCACTGATTTCACCTGCAAAGACCGTATTTCTGAATAAGGTCACATTCTGAGGTTCTGTAGCATGAGTTTTGGGGGAAAAACAATTCAACCCACTGCAGTCATTAAAATATGCTCACCAGTATTCAGGTGACATCCCTTCACATTTTTGTGCACTTGAAGCCTTCTCCTCTCCCCCAGGCTTCTATAGCTGGGCGACTGGAGCTGTGGGGGTGAGGGAGGCATGATGAGTGGCTCTTAGATTTCCTTGGTGGTGGTCTCCTCATGGTGCCCTCATCTCCATAGGTGATTTTGTCGTAAGCTGGTGTGAATCCACAGCTGATTCTTCCTGGGGGGTGGGGGTGGGGGTGGAGAATCCCTATAAACTAGTCTTCTCTTATGGGTTGAATTATGTCTCCCTGCTATGATCTCAGCGTTTGTGTCCCCCATGATTCATATGTTGAAATGCACCCCCCTCAATGTGATGGTATTAGGAGGTGTGGGGTTTGGATGATGATTCCGTCCTGAGGGTGGAGTCCCCATGAATGGGATTAGTGCCCTTAAAAAAGAGATCCCAGCGAACTCCCTCCCACTTTCTGCTGTGTGGGGACTCAGTGAGATGTTTAAGAACCAAGAGGCAGGAACACTGGGTCTGTTGACAATTTAATCTTTGACATCCCAGCCTCCAGAACTGTGAGAGACAAAAGTCTGTTGTTTCGAAGCCACTCAGTTCATAGCATTTTGTTATAGCAGCCCAAAGGACTAAGACACCACCCCAAATTCATATGTTGCAGTCCTAACAGTTACCCAGTACCTCAGAAGGTGACCTAATGTGTAAATAGGGTTATTGCCAATAGGATGGGTCTTAATCCAATACTACTGGCATCCTTATAAAAAGGAGAAATCTAGACACACACACACACACACACACACACACACACACACCACACTGAGAATGGCATATGAAGATAAGGTAGTGACACTTCTGCAAGCCAGGGAACTCCAAAGATTGCCAGAAACTCACCAGAAGGTAGGGGCAAGGCCTAGCATAGCTTTTCCATCACAGCTTCAGAAGGAACAAACCAATTGACACCTTGATCTTGGACTTTTTGTCTCCAGCACTGGGAGGGAATAAATTTCTGTCATCCTAAACCATGCAGTCTGTGATACAGACATACTTCTATCTTATTTTATTGCACCTTGCTTTAGTGGACTTTGCAGATATTGCATTTTTTTATTGTTAGACTTATTGAGGTGACATCGGTTAACAAGAATTACAAAAGTTCCAGATGTGTAGTTCTATAGTGCATCGTCTATGTGTTGCATTATGTGTTCACCACTCAGTGTCAACTCTCCTTATGTCACCATATATTTGACTCCCCCTCCCTCCTCTCCCGCTCCTCCTCCCCTTGCCCTCAGGTAACCACTAAACTATTGACTGTGTCCTCGAGTTTTTGTTTCTTTGTTCCTTTTAGTTTTATATTCCATTTATGAGTGAGGTCATATGATTCTTGGTTTTTTCTGTCTGCCTTATTTCACTTAGCATGATGTTCTCAAGGTCCATGCATTTTGTTGCAAATGGCAATATTTCATTTTTTCTTATAGCTGAGTAATATTCCATTGTGTGTATGTACCACAGCTTCTTTATCCAGTCATCTGTCACAGGGCACTTTGGTTGTTTCCATGACTTGGCCACTGTGAACAGCGCTGCAATGAACATTAGGGTATAAATGTCTTTGCGGACAAAGGTTTTTAAATTTGGGGGTAGATACACAGAAGGGGGATGCCAGATCATATGGTAGCTCCATTCCCAATTTTCTGAGGAACCTCCACACTGCCCTCCATAGCAGTTGTACCAGTTTGCACTCCCACCAGCAGTGTGCGAGGGTTCCTTTTTCTCCACACCCTCTCCAGCACTTGTTATTCCTTGTCTTGTTGATAATAGCCATTAAAGAGGTTTGAGTTGGCTCTCACTGTGGTTTTGATTGGCATTTCCCTGATAGCTAATGAAGTTGAGCATTTTTTTCATATGTCTGCTGGCCATTTGTGTGTCTTCATGGGAGAAGTGTCTGTTTAGGTCCTCTGCCCATGTTTTAATTGGGTTGTTTTCTTTGTTGTTGTTGTTGAGTTGTACTAGTTGTTTATATATTTCAGATATAAGTCCCTTATCAGATGTGTTGTTTGCAAATTTTTCTCCCATTCAGTTGGGTGTCCCTTTGCTTCGTTGATGATTTTTTACAAATTAAAAGTTTGTGTCAATTCTGCTTTGAGCAAGTCTACCAGTACAAATTTTCCAACAGGCTCAGATAATAGTTAGCATATTTCTTTTTTAGCAATAAAGTATTTTTAAATGAAGGTACTTGCATTGTTCTTTTTAGACATAATGCCATTTAGTTCCCGGCTGTGGACTGTTCTTCAAGATGGAGAAGTCATTCTGAGGCTATCAAAACATGGGCCAGGGCACGAGACCCCGATAACCATCCCTGAATTTTTTCGGGAGTCAGTTAATCGATTTGGGACTTATCCAGCCCTTGCATCAAAGAAGAGAGAAAAATGGGAAGTTCTGAATTTCAACCAGTACTATGAGGCTTGTCGAAAGGCTGCAAGAGCCTTGCTCAAGGTAAATGAGTCATTCATTCCTTCTTCCTTCCTTCCTTCACTTACCACCCACCATTCAACCATTTATTCAGGATAGGAAATACATACATATACATACCTATGGTACAAAATGCACAAGGCACCACAAGATATGAAATTTAACTGGTAAAAAATTTCACTCCAATCTTTGAGCCCTCCCTTTTGGAGGCAGCCACCACTGCCAGTATTTTTTACAAACCTTTGGGGAATAAATTATGTGTGTATATTATATAATTTCTCTATATGTAGATTTTACACACAGGTAGCATTTTATACCCATGACTCTATCTTTCTTTTTTCCCTAATACATACAGATGTATTAGTTAGCTACTGCCGCATAACAAGTCAACCCTAAATTTAGTGACATAAAACGACAAACATTTATTATCTCACAGTTTTCGTGGGTCACAAATCCAGGAGTGGCTTAGTTGGATATTTCTGGCTCAAGGTCTCCCATGAGGCTGTAGTCAAGCTATCAGCCTGGGCTGCATCATCTGAAGGATCGACTGGAGCTGAGAGGTTCACTTCCAAGCTCATTTACATGTCCAGCTGTTGGCAGGAGGCCTCAGTTCCTTTCTCCATGGTCTTCTCCATAGGGTTTCCTTGGAGTATCTTCACAATATGGCAGCCAGGTTCCCCCAGAATGAGTGATCCAAAAGAGAGTGCAAACAGGATGGAAACCACGATATCTTTATAACCTAATCTCAGCAATGACATGCTATCACTTCTTCCATACACAGACCAACCTTAATACAATGACGGGGGAGATTACGCAAGAACATCAGAACATGAGAGCCCCTGGGAGCCATCTGGGAGGCTGGCTCCCACACTCTGAGACTCTTCCACATTGATTCATTTAAACAAATCCATATTCTTTTCAACAACTGCAACTGTGTATGTAACAGCATTGATTTAACCAGCCTCCAGGATGTATTTAAGCTGTTTTTAGCCTTTTGCTACCACACATAGTGCCACAGCAAACCCCATTTGTACAATGAATTCGTACGAAGAAGTGCCTCTATTGCCCACTCGCCATGGATGAGACAATCTGCTTACCAATGTTATGTTATCAAAAAATGTTCATCTTGGTCAGTTTGATAGGCAAGTGAGGCAGGATTCTAAGATGACCCCACAATTCCCAGCCCCTGGTGTATTTATGCTGTATAGTCTCCTCCCCTTGAATATGGGCAGGACTTGTAACTATGATGGCACTGCCCTCCTGTGGTGGCAAAGGTGAAGAGGTTTAGCAGATGTCATTAAAGTCCCTAATCAGTTGGCTTTGAGCTCCTCAAAAGGGCATGTGCTCTGGGTGGGCCTGACCTAATCAGGTGAAGCACTAACTGAGAGCGTCTCCCACTGGCCTTGACGAAGCAAACTGCCGGGTCATGGAGAGAGCCAGGGGGCAGCAGATGGCAGACACCTCTAGAGATTGCGAGCCATCCCCAGCTGACAGCTACCAAGAAAACAGGATCTCAGTCACTCAACCACAAGGAAATGAATTCTGTAAACCTGTGAATATAGGAGATGTTTCCATGCCTCAGAGGAGGCCACAGACCCCCTGATCCATCATTGCAGTTTTGGGAGATCCTAAGCAGAGGACCCAGTTAGGTTTCCCTGGACTCCCCTGTGGAATCTGAGATAATAAATGTGTGTTGTTTTAAACTGCTAAGTTTGTGATGCTGTATGATGTAGCAATAGATAATGAATATACTAAGTATCTCCTATTGTAAAAAGGTATCTGCTGGTAGTTTTGATATACAGCAAATCTGATCACATTTTGACCTAGAGCCCCATTCCTTTCTCCCCTCCTCGGATGTCCATGTGTCTTCATTGAGAGACCGTGAGACATCACAATGCAGAACCAACTGCTTGGGCTGGGTTTCTTCTTGGCTTCCCCACCCAACGTCACAGTGCTGTGGTTAATTAGTTCATCTCTTGTTAAAGATGATCCTCTTCAGCTATGCACTTAGTTCTGGAAATCAAGGACCATCTACTCTCCAAACCTCAGGGACCCAATCAGAAACACACCAGTTTATCTACACATTAATGGAGACACACTTCTACAATGAAGGCAGCCTTTTGTCACTAACACAGACACTTGACATTGTGTTCTGAAGCATCAGCCTACCAAATGCTTACGTCTTCACCAAGAACAGGGCATCACTGCCAGACTTGCCCCATATGACTATAAGAGCCAACAAAGTTGGAGTTACCCAAACTCAAGGGGCCCTCCCCCTAGGATTCAAGCCCAGAATTCCTGGCTCATTCACAACCACATTCAGACCAAGGTTATACTTTTAAAAGTGTAATTTATCACCACTATAGGATATCACTCTTTGAGTACTTTTGTTATTAAAAATAAAAATAAATTCACACCCATTAGGATGGCTATTATTTTTTAAAGGAACAGAAAATAACAAGTGTTGATGAGGATGTGGAAAAATTGGAACCATCATGCATGGCTGGTGGGAATGTAAAATGACACAGCTGCTGTGGAAAGAAGTTTAGAAAAAAAATTAAACATAGAATTACTGTATGACCCAGCAATTCCACTTCTGGGTACAGACCCAGAAGAATTCAAAGCAAGGACTCAAACAGACATATGCACACCCACGGTCATAGCCACAGCACCCGCAACCACCCCAAAGCGAAAGTGACCCAGGCATCCATTGACAGATGAACAGATAAACACAGCGTGGTCCGTCCAGACCAGGGACTACCATTCAGCCTTAAGAAGGAAGGACGTTCTGACACACACAATACGATACGGATCTACCTTGAGGACATCAGGCCATAAGCCAGACACAGGACAAACACCGTGTGATTCCGCTCACAGGAGGTCCCCAGCGGAGTCAGCTTCGTAGACAGGAAGCAGATGGTGGGGGCCGGGACCTAGGGAAGGGGGTGAGGAGTGGGTGTGGAATGGGAGAGACTGTCAATTTGGGAGGATGGAAAGTTCTAGAGATGAATGGTGGGGATGGTTGCACAACAATGTGAATATACTTAATGCCACTGAGCTGTACACTTAACATTGGCTAAAATGGTCCATTTATGTTGTTAAAAGAACTATTTACAACATCAGTGTACCATTTTATGTATTTTTGTGTATTTTATCACAGTAAAAATAAAGTACATATTATACAAATAAGAATAAATCGATGGGGTATTATATAGAGGGAGGCAAACCGGTCTTCCAGTTGTCACAAAAAGGCCACACCCCAGGTCTCTGTTCCCCAGGCTGTTCCCCAGGACTCTGCAGGCTTTGGCATGCGCTCTCCCACGTCCCCACGAGCACATCTCTCCAGAAGCAAAACACCTCTGTGTTTCTGCCTCCTATTTGTCTGTCTGCTTTTGCCTCCCCAGCTGGGCTTGGAGCGGTTCCACGGAGTCGGCATTCTGGGATTTAACTCCGCTGAGTGGTTTATTGCTTCTATCGGTGCCATCTTAGCAGGGTAAGACGACACGCTTATTGACTGTCACGGTGGGTGAGCCGCTACTCGGCCAGGCAGCCCTGAACGGGGCGTTCAGACACAGCCCCAGGCTGGCAGGAGCCACAGACACACAAACCAACCAATGTGACAGAGGACGGGCATGTCAAATATGTGAGGCACTTCTAGAAGTCAGTAATAAAGAGGCTAAAAGATTTTAAATGGGCAAAGGACTTGAACAAGAAAGGTCACACAGCAAAGCGGATGATAAGGAGTTGAAAAGACCCTCGACGTCATTAGTCGTCAGGGAAATGCAAATGAAAACCGCGTCAGAATGGTTAAAAGCGAGAACCGAGGGCTGTGAGGAAGGGAACAGGGGGCTGGCTGAGTGGGAGTTATCTGCCATGGCTCCCTGAACAAGTGGCCTCCCTGCCCTGTGCCTCAGTTTCTTCATCAATAAAATAGGATGCTTGTGAGGGTTCCATGATCCGATGTCATAAAGACACAGTAGGAATTGTCACTTTTATCATTCTCATTGTCATTGTTACATTGTGGAAGGAGGGCTGCTCTGCGCAAGGCTGCAAACTCAGAACTTGCCTGCAGACGCTTCCCCTCCCCCCTACCTTCCAGGACCTTCTCCCCTCAGAGGTGTGCACGTGTGTGTGTGTGTGTGTGTGCGCGCGCGCGTGTGAGTGTGCGTGTGTGCTTGTGAGTGTGCGCGTGTGCTTGTGAGTGTGCACGCGCATGTGCGAGTGTGCGCATGTGTGTGTGCGTGCGCGTGCGTGAGTGTGTGTGTGCACGCGTGTGCGCGTGCATGCGCGTGCGCGTGCGAGTATGCGCATGTGTGCGTGCGTGTGTGCGTGCGTGGGTGTGTGTGCATGTGTGCGTGTGCGTGTGCGTGTGTGCGCGTGCGCGTGTGCGCGTGTGCGTGCGTGTGCGTGTGCGTGGGTAAGCATAGCACATGCACATCTGTTTTCTTTTCCCAGGGGCCTTTGTGTTGGTATATATGCCACCAACTCTGCCGAGGCTTGTCAATACGTCATCGCTCATGCCAAAGTGAACGTTCTGCTGGTGGAAAATGACCTACAGTTACAGAAAATCCTTTCGGTAAACCCCTACCAACACTGCCCCCAGTCACCCTGGGGACCTCAAGACTCTGCCCAGGTGTCTTTTTCCTCCCAGATAGATGCTAATCATCAGGGCGGGCGATGGGGCTTGCCGCTGCAGGAAAAGTCCTCCAGGACCGCTTTGGTTTCACTGGCAAAGCTGCTCTTGGCGGAGCAGGGTGGAGGGGAGGAGCTTAATGTCCAATTCATATTAATTCCCTACCCAGCCTCCATTTTTGAAAACGTGTTTACGCGTTACTTTCTATACAGTCCCCTGCTATTTTTCTTTTAGAAGTGTGGTCATTTGGAGCCTTGTACTTATCTTCCTTCCTGATAACTGCCTGCATTTCTGCAATGCTTTTGCCTTTCAGTTCTTTCCTGAGGTCTGTCACCTATTTCACTTCTTCCTGGTGTCTGGCCCTCTCTTCCCTCAGGGCTAGTATGTTTTCTTTGTGTTCTTCCTTCGCAGCTGTGTTTACTTCGTTGCATTTCAAATTTTATGCTGGAATATTGGGGGGTAATTTTCCTTCCTTTGTGGTGTCTTGCTTTGTGTACAGTGAAATTTGGATCCTCTCTTATTTCTATTTTTTTTTGTTGTTGTTCTTATAGTATCTTTGTATGAATATTGTAGAAACTTTCCTAGTCATGTTTGAATGAACCCGCTTTTGGAAGGAAGATCCTACGGGGAGGGGAGTTTTGGGGTGGGGTGAGCCTCGATGACCAGATTCATTGCTCAGCCTAAGGGCCACTGTGACTGTTTCTTTAATATTTCATCACTTTTGAGTATTCCTCTACTTTTTAAATGTCCTGGCGTCGAGATGTGTCTAGCCATCATTGATGGTAGCCTCACCTCAGATCACCATTGGCCACATGTTTTCTCACATTTTCACATCTCCGAAATTTAGGGTACATTTTGCAGACTCAATGAAATACTAGCTAGACTCAGTGAAACAGAATACATTGTGTCCCCAGGCCTTCTTCCACACCTAATTCCTGACCTGGGTCAGGGAGAACAGACTTCTACCTCCAGCCTTGAACTTTTGTTAAACTGCTCTTTCCCATGATGCCTCTGTGGTCCCTGGTTCTCATGCCCTGTTGCCTCTGTTCATAACAGAACATACTGGAGTGGGGGTGGCGATGGGTGATGGGTGATGAGTGAGGTGCTTCTCTTTCTTGCCATGAATACTGGCTTATGATTTGTTTTTTTCTACTGGTAGAAAACGCCATGTACCCCATCCTTCCCCCTGCACTAACCTCACTGTTCTGACTTCTTATCCTGCTTCTTGCATATCTGAAAGTAATCTCTGAATTATTTTTCTTCCTCACAGTTTCACGGAAAGTACTGTTTGTAGGGGATGTGTGGTTCTGGTTACTCTGTACAGGAGATGCTAAGCCAGCTCCTGACATGCTCCTTCCAAACCAGATGCTCAGTTCCACTTGGAAATCTGATTCTGGGCGATACTCATGGCTTATAACGCTCCAGCTCTCCAGTGCTTTCTACCTCCTTCAGAATAAACCCCAAACTCCTCCTTATTGCCTCCAAGGTGACCAACCTGGCCCTTCCCATCTTCTCCTGCCTCCTCCTCTCCCCCTCCCTCTTCATCCGTTGTCCCCCCCATCCTGAAATTTTTCTATTCATCAAACATCCCCAGCTACTGCCTCCTCTGGGCTTTTTGGATGGGTGTTCTTTCTCTCTCAAAAACTCTTGTCCAGCTGTTACAAGCACATCTGTCATCTTTCCTCTCTAATCCACACCAGAGATTATAACTTGATTATAATTATAATAATGGACGTCGGAAATGACTTTCTTGTTGGATTGGCTAGCAATGTCATGGAGGCCCGTTCCTTGCTTTGCATAAACTGGGGACAAGCACCATCCAGCCCTAGTCACCTGAAACTTACAGCATTCTGAACCTGCCCCAATTCCAGCTACCTTCACGGAGAATTTTTGTGACCTGACTCCTACTAGATCCACTGAATCCTGGCTGCATAGTGCAAGCTTACAGCTCAACAGCGTTGTGCAGCTGAATTCGGCCTGAGACATGTTATCCCCAGGGAGAATATTGTCTTCGTTCACCCGTAATTGTTGGCGGCTACTGATAGTGGCCACAAAGAACCCAGCAGTCCTAAAACCAGGTTGTTTTGCGTCAGTCAAGACAGGGAAAAGAACAACAACGACAACAAAAGCCAGGAAAAGAAGGGGATTAAAAGGCTGGGATTGCAGGAGGAGAGAGCTCAGGCCATGCATGCTGCTTCTGTCTTCCCCAGGGCTGGGTTGCCAGGAGGCCCACACTGAACTTTCTTTCAGATTCCACAGAGCAGGATGGAGACCGTAAAAGCGATCATCCAGTACAAGCCGCCGATGAAGCACATGAATAAAAACAACCTGTATTCTGTAAGCACAGAAGAGGACGCTGAGGAAAACGGAGGGCGGGGCCTCTAAAGGGAAGTGGGCGGTGAGCAAAGGAAAGGGTGGGGCCTCAAAGGCGGGGTGGGAGGGGAGTCAGGGCGACGACAGGGCCTCACAAGGGAAGTGGATAGGGGCTCTCGGAGGAAGTAGATAGTGCGCAAGAAAGAAACCAGGCTTCACAAGGGTCGTGGGCGGGACTTTGAGAGGCTGTTTTTGTTTTTTGTTTGTTTTTTGGCATGAAGGGTATGGCTTAAGCGAAAAAAGATCATGCGTTGGCTCATATAACTACAACCTAGGGTGTGGATTTCAGGCATGGCTGAAACTAGGGGTTCGAATGTGATAGCCAAGCTCCATTTTACCCTCTTGGTTTCTTGACTCCACTCTAGCTTTGCTTTCCCCCTTAGTCCTGAGATGATGGTCCAGCAGCTCCTAGGGGTACCTTTTGACTCATTTATGTCCAGACTGAGCACTTCTTGTAAAAGTCCTGACCATCACTGTGATTGGACCACCTGAGGTCACATGCCCAGCTCTAAACCAATCACTGTGGCCCAGGCTGATGGAACCCTCTGCCTTAAACCAATCAGGGTTGGCCTCTGGAGTTGGGGATGGAGTCGGCCCCATCAGTCTGGTTTCTAGAAGTTTGGGGTGCAGAGCGAAATCTGGAAAGGCAGAGATAAAATAATATCGAACTCTACTATTCTAAGCATTTTTCATATGTTAATTCACTTACCGTATAGATAACAAGCTTGTCCAACCCTTGGCCCACGGGCCACATGCATCCCAGGATGTCTTTGTATGTGGCCCAACACAAATTCATAAACTTTCAAAAAACATGAAAATTGTTTGCAACTCCCCCCATTTTGTTTTTTTAGCTCATCAGCTATTATTAGTGTTAGTGTCTTTTATGTGTGACCCAAGACAATTCTTCCAATGTGGCCCAGGGAAGCCAAAGGATTGGACACACCTGGTTTAGAACAACCCAAGGAGTTGGGTCCTGATATTATTCCCATCTTGCCAATGAGGAAACCGAGGTACAGGAAGCTTAAGTGACCGGCCCAGGAATGGAGGAGCCAGAAGCAAACAGTTGTGTCTGTAGGACTTAGAGCAGCATACCTGGTCTCCACCACTAGATGCCACTAGCACTGTCCCAGTGGAAACAAATGCCTTCATAACAGGAATCAAGACGGTGATCCTGAGTCTTTCCTCTCACTGAACATCGTGCTTCAGGAGAAGCGGATGGGACAAAATCTGACCGGGAAAAGGGACCTCCATGCTTCGAGGCCACTTCTCACACCCCCTCCGTCCCCACCCTCTGTTTGTCTCTTTTTTTCATAGTGGGATGATTTCATGGATCTTGGCAATAGCATCCCCAACTCCCAACTGGACCAGATTGTGGTGAGTCAGAAGGCCAATCAGTGTGCTGTGCTCATCTACACCTCTGGGACCACAGGCAACCCCAAGGGAGTGATGCTCAGCCATGACAATGTGAGTGCTATCTGTGCCGAGAGTGATCAGCTGGGTAGCATCCAGAGTCCCGTCACTCTGGGGCAGTGGCTTTCGGGAAGCTTTTGTTTTCAACCCACAGGGTCAGGGTGGCATTTAGGGATCTGGCATGCAGCCCTTAACCAGCATTGGGTGTACAGTCATGTGGATGCTTGCAAGGGTGCAGCAGAGGGTGAGATCAAGGACCTGGAGCAGACCTGGCTGCAACTTCTGGCTCTATGACCTTGTGCAAGACATCTCTAAGCCTCAGTTTTCTTGTCTGTAAAATGGGCATGATATATAACAGTGTCCACCTCCGGGGCTGTTCTGAAAATGAAATGAGTTATTGTTTGCAGAGCACTTAGAACTGTGTCTGATAATTAAATATGTGAAAGAGTAGGAAATATGCCTGTGTTTTGGGAGTAAAATAGAAGTTGAGGTTTTGGTTAATACTCAAGGAGGGTTGTGTATTTGGTGAACATTCATGTATGTCTGGGTGGAGTCCAAGACCAATGGGAACTTCTGTTATGAAAGAAAGGGAATACATGCTAAAAGATTCCATTTGTAGAAAAGCCTAGAAAATGCAAACTTATCCACAGGGACCAAAAGCAGATCGGTGGTTGCCTAGGGAGGGGCAAGCAGGAAGCATTACAAAGGAAATTTTGTGGAAATTTTGAAGGGTGATGAAAATCTTCCTTATCTTGATGGTGGTGATGGTGTCATGGGTGTAGACATATGTGAGTATGTGTCAGATTGCACACTTTAAATGTGTGCAGTTCACTGTATGTCCATTATACCTTAATAAAGCTGTCTTTTAAGAAAAGAAAGAAACGGTAGCAGTTCACTCCTGTTGCAAGTGAACTCACTACATGCCAGGCACTGCTCCAAGAGTTTTACACTTAGTAAATCCTCACAGTGATCGTACTGATTCTGTCAGATGTTATTTTTACAGATGAGAAAACTGAAGCCCAGAAAGGTTGAGTTACTTGGCCCAGGTCACACAGCAAGCAACATGGCAGAGCCAGGATTTGAACCAGGCAGGCTTGCTCCACAGTCCACATATTTAACTACGCTGTAGATCTTTGTGGCTAACATATAAAGATGTCTGATGATGCAATGTAAACATTTAATGTAAACCATGCAGAACAGGACCCAGAACACAATGTGATTTCCGTTAAAAACTTTTAAAAGGCAGCAAGCAATATGCACCTGTGTGCGTTTTAAAAGCAGAAAAATGTCTGGCAGAACACATACCCCAACTGGCAATGGTGGTTCCCCTCAGGAGTCAGAAGGATTGCTAGTTTTTAAATGAAGTATTTCTACCTTATATGAGCTTTTCCTTCCAGTCTAGCTTAATAGTTACCAGCACACTGGCCTTTGCGCTAGCCGTTCCTTCTGGATGGGACTCTCTTTTCCACAGAGCTACATGGCTTGCCCCTTCACCTCCTTCCCATCCCTGCTCAAACATTACCTCCTCCAGGCAGCCCTCCCTGATGACCATGTTTAAAACATCAAACAACAAACCACCCCGTTTGTCCCTCATCCTCCTCTGACTGCTGTTTTTCTTATAGCAATTGTCATATTATATAGTCATTTGTTTATCATGAACATCAGCTCCTTGAGGCAGGGGTTGTCTGTCTTGTTCACTGCTGTGTCTCCAGTGCCTGGCACATAGGCCTCAGTCCATCTTTGTGAAATGCGAAAATGAAGGGCAACCGACTAAACCCCCACCTGACCCTGACCAGCATTTATACTCCTGGTGGCTTCATGTGTGGTGAGAGTGACAAGTATAAACCCTGGAGCAAGGCTTACTGTGTTTGAATCCTGGCTCTCCTAGTTGCTAGCTCGGTGACCTGGGACAAGTTCCTTAACTCCTCTGGGTCTCAGTTTCTCCATCTGTAAGATGGAGATGAGAAGGGTTTCCATTCTAAGCATTGCTATGAAGGGTAAATTATTCAATAGACTGTGTCAGTTAGCTATTGCTGTGTAACAAGCCATTCTATAACTTAGTCACGTAAAACGCCAACAGTGGATTATCTCTGGCTCTGGAATTTGGACTGAGCCCAGCAGGGTGTTTCTCCTGTCCCACACAGTGTCACCTAGTGTCACTCAGCTGTCTCCTGCTGGTTCCCAGCTAGGCAGGAAGGTCCATGTCTCATGTGGCTTGGGCTTCCTCACAGCACAGTAGCTCAAGGTTGTTGAACTTCTTATCATGGCAGCTGGCTCCCCTCAGAGCAAACATTCCCTGACCCAAAAGCAGAAACTGTAGTCTGTGAAGGCACAGCATCAGAAATTACAGTGTCAATCTGCTCCATTCTTTTGGTCAACAAATCACTGGGCTAGCCCTGGGAAAGGAAAGGAAAACAGACCCCAGCTAAGGGTGGGAGGGATGGCAGAGAATTTGCTGCTGTCTTTAATCTACCACACATACATAAAGCGCTTAGAACAATGCCTCGCACATAGTGAGCCACAGCAGAGTTAGCTGTTGTTATTTTTTCAATCATCATCATCTTTTTTACAGCAAGAAGTTAAAGCTAATCCAATATTCCCAATAGATGTCAACAGCTCAGTTTCTCCCATTTATAGGATAATAACTATGTGCCACACTGAGATAAATACATGTTAACCCCTCACAAAAACCTCATTAGGTTTGTCATTAATACCTCTCACAGATGGGAAACTGAGGCTCAGAACAAATGACTTGTTCAAGGTCATAGAACAAAGAAAGGTCTGAGCCACGATCTGAACCCAGGAGTACCTACACCACTGTACATCACAGTCTACACACACCAAGCCCCTTCCCTAAACAAAAGGGTGCAGGGTATCTTGGAGCACAGGCTGTGAGTGACAGTACTTATGGGGCAGAAATAAAACCCCTCCATCCTGAAGCCTAGAGAGGGAAGTGGGACTAATCTTGAGGGCTTATTATGGGCCAAGTGCTTTGCATGCATTACTGCACAATTCCTTCTATCTCCTCATTCATTCAACAAAAGTCTCTTGAGCATGTACTATGTGCTGGGGATAAAGCATTGGACAAAAGAGATCCAATTATGGCCTCAGGAAGATGGAGAGTGAATGGACTAATAAAACCATTCATTCTCCAATGAGGACATACAGATGACCAACAGATATGTGAAAAGATGCTCAACATCACTGATCATCAGAGAAATGCAAATTTAAACCACAAGGAGATATCACCTCATACCTGTCAGAATGGCCATCATCAAAAAATCATCAAGCAACAAGTGTTAGTGAGAATGTGGAGAAAAGGGACCCTGGTGCACTGTTGGTGGGATTGTAAGTTGGTGCAGCCACTATGGGAAACAGTATGGAGGATCCTCAAAAAATTAAAAGTAGAACTACCTTATGACCCAGCAATTCCACTCCTGGGCATTTCTCCAAAGAAAACCAAAACACTATGTTCATTGCAGCATTATTCACAATAGAGAAGATATGGAAGCAGCCTAGACGCCCACTGACAGATGATTGGATAAAGAAGTGGTACATACAAGTATTAATATATGCAATAGAATATTACTCAATCATAAAAAAGAATAAAATCTTGTCATTTGCGACAACATGGATGGGCCTACAGGGTATTATGCTGAGTGAAATAAGTCAGAGAAAGACAAATACCATATGATTTCACTTGTTTGTAGAATCTAAAAAAAAAAAAGTGAATAAACAAAACAAAACAGACATAGATACAGAAAACAAGCTGATGGTTGCCGAAGGGGAAGGAGGTATAGGTATGGGAATAAAGAAAAAAAAATTTAATGAAATAAAATGAAACCATTCAGGTTGTGGCTAGTGATACACAGAGAATTAAATGATGGCAACTTTATTTGGTGGCATGAAACAGCCTCTCTATGGCAGCGACATTTAAGTGGGAATTTAACATGCCAGGAGTCAGTCAGAGGGAAACGTGGAGGAACAGCATTCCAAGCAGAGGGAACAGCCAGAGCAAAGGCCTTGAGGCCAGACGCTGCCTGATGGGTTGGAGAAACAGTGCAGAGGCCCGTGAGGTTGGATTAACGAGGTAACTGCTCACCAGAGATTCATGCCACCAATGAGAAATACAGATTGCAAAATTATAGATGCACTAAAACTTTACATCAAGTTATGCACTGGAGAAAGAAAAGCATTAATATGCCAATTGTTGGTGTTTATGGGATGGAATTATGAGTGGCCTTTTTGTTGGAAAATGTTGGCCCCACAGTTTTATATTGGACATGAGACACCTCTGTGCCCATTTTACAGACAAGGAAATAGAGGCTGCAAGGGATTGTAAGCAAATAGCCCAGGGTCACCCAGCTAGCAAACAGTGGGGTCAGGATTTGATTCTGGGACACTTACCGAATCCTTCAGATTTCAGGCTTTCCGGGTAGACATTCCGACTCTAGGGTCCATTGTTAAACCCAAGGGGGGTCTGTTTAACCCCCCAAAGCTGCAATTTTGCAGCTCCTTTCAGCCTCAGGCAAGTTAGTTAACCCTCCGTGCTATTTCCCATCCATAAAATAGGGAGAATCATAGTTATCAACCCCAGCACGTTGTGATGAGGATTAAAAAACTTAATGTTTATGAAGGATGAGAGTCGTGCTTAGCACCTAGTAGGAGCTGTGTGTTAAAGGATGGCTGCAGCAAGGATGCAGCGCTGGGCCGTAACCCCTACTGTGTTCCAGATCACGTGGTCAGCCGGGGCGGTGGCTCAGAACTGCCGCCTGTCTTACCCCCCAGAAAAGCAGGAGGTAGTGGTCAGCTACCTTCCCCTCAGCCACGTTGCAGCTCAGATGATGGATGTCTGGGTGGCCATGAAGGTTGGGGCTGTCATCTACTTTGCTCAACCAGACGCTCTCAAGGTAGGGCTGGGGGCAGCCTGGCATGAGTGGGTGGTTTCATTAAGCCCCAGTTCCAGGGGTTCCTTCTCTGTCCTCATCTTAGGCTCCATTTACACCGGAAACAGTTGACCACATTCTTTTAGTTTTTATCTTTACCCAACAGGGAATACTGCACACTGAACAACCCAAGACTAAGATACAAATGGTACTGAAAGCAGAATGAGTGTGTGTGTGTGTGTGTGTGTGTGTGTGTGTAGTTTTTTATTTTAAGTATTTCCAACTCCACAAAACTCCAGAAACCAAACTCATCTCCAGATCTTTAACTTAGTCACATCTGCAAAGTCCCTTCTGTCATAAATGATAACGTATTCACAGGTTCAGGGGGTTAAGACAAGGCTATCTCAGGGAGGCCATGATTCTGCCTTCCACACTCTATCATGCTGGCTGTCTTGGGGCTTTTGTCATTTCTTCTAGAAGGTTCATTCTCCTGTTCTTTGTATGACAGAGGACCTTGTCATTTAGTTCTCTGCTTAAATTTCTCCTTGGGCCTTCTCACATCCCCCAAGCTCAGTGTCTGAGGTGTAGCAGCCACTCAACGAATACTTCATTTTTTTGGCTGAAACATAATGTATATATGTACATATACTCCCCTACAGGACCTGAGAAGTTCCCATCTTCCCACATGCTGTCAACCCCATATATTGTCAAAATATATAAAAGAACCAGCCTGATAGGTGACCACGGTGTCTTTCACAGTTTAAGGAACTGCCAGACTGTTTTCCAAAGTGGTCGCCCCATTTTACGTTCCCACCAGAAGCGTACGAGGGTTCCTTTTCCCTTCTTCCTCACTAACACGTCATCGTCGTTGTATCATCATCATCGTACCACCACCACCGCCGCCGCCATCCTGGTGCGTGTGACGTGGTACCTCATCACTTCCATTGGCATTTCCCTGATGACCAGTCATGGTAAGCAAGTTTTCACGTGCTCATGGCCATCTGTGTCTCTTCTTTCAAAAAAACGCCTGTTCAAACCTTTTGCCCATTTAAAAATGCGGTTGCATATCTTCTTATTGCTGAGTTTTAAGGGTGCTTTATACAGTCTGGATATAAATCCTTTATCAAATCTATGATTCACAAAGTTTCTCCCAGCTCCGTGGCTTGTCTTTTCATTTTGACTCTGACAAAGTCCGATTTATTTTCCTCTCGTGCGTTGGGTGCTGTAAGAAACCTTTGTCTGTGCCAAGGCCAGAGGTCTCGTCTACGTGTCCCTCTCGAAGACTTTCCGTTTCAGCTCTTAGATTGGCCTCTGATCCCTTTGGAGTTTATTTTCGTGTTTGGTGAGAAGTAAGGCTCTAAGCCAAGTGCTTATTTTTATTTTTAATTTATTTGGTTATGGATATCATTGACACCATCCAATGGCCTCTGCACTTTTATTGAATGTCAATTGATTGCAAATGTAAAGCTCCATGTCTGGGTTTTATGTTCTCTTCCCTTTGATCTCTGTCTCTCCTTACACCAAAACCACACTGACTTGGTTTTCCTGGCTTTTTGGTAAGATGACCACCTTATTGCAGTTTGCCTGGGACTTTCCCAGTCTTACAACTGAAAATGCCACATTCCAGAAACGCCTTCAGTTCTGGGCAAACCAGGGAAATTCATCACTCTACTTTATAATACATTTCAAAATCAGGTAGTAATTCTTCTGATTTTATTCTCTTTGGCTAGTCTAGGTCCTCTACATTTTAAGATCAGCATGCCAATGTATGAACAAGCCTGCCTGGATTTTGATAGGGATCGCATTGAACCCATAGATCAATTTGGGGGGAGAATCTCGCATCCTTTTTAACAATTGCATAATATTCCACTGCATGTTTGAGTCACAGATTTTTTTTTTATCAGCTTATCACTCTCCACGCTACAGATAGAAAATCTGATTGGCTGCTGACCAGCCAATGGGTTGGCTCTCTTGGGTCAGGAGCTCACCCTGGTCCATCGGATCAGCCAAGAGAAGTTTCTCCTGGGCCGAGTCGAGTGGCTGGGGAGAGATGGACACCTGGTGTCCACAGAAGGCGAAGGTGTGGCTAACCCAGCTCTGTCCCATGCAGGGCACCTTGATCAACACTCTGCAGGAGGCAAAGCCTACTGCCTTCCTGGGGGTGCCCCGAATTTGGGAGAAGATGGAGGAGAAGATAAAGGAAAATTGTGCCAAATCCTCAAGCTTAAGGCAGATGGTGTTTTCATGGTCAAGAAATGTTGGCTTAAAGATCAATACAAAAAATACGTCGGGGTAGGTGGAGGGGCTAGCAGGGCTGGGCATGGAGGGTCATGGGTGACAGGGTTTAGCTTTCTCCTTCTGGGACCCACCAGCCCCAGTATGGATCCATGGTTATAGAGCTCTTGTTGGCACTGTTCACAGGACAGAACACATTCCCATGAGCTTCCGCATGGCGAAGGCACTCGTGTTCACCAGAGTCAGGAGAGCCCTTGGCTTCGATCACTGTCACTTTTTTATCAGTGGGGCCGGGCCCCTCAGCCCACAGACCTCTGAGTTCTTTCTAAGCTTGGACATACGTGTATGTGAGATGTATGGTATGAGCGAAAGCTCAGGACCCCACAATGCATCCGACCCGGATAACTACAGGATTCTCAGGTACTGGCTCCTGGACAGACCCCCACAAAGTCCTCCAGCAACACAGGGTCAGGGGGAGGAAGGTGGGAAGGTGGGTGGGCCTCTGGGCTTAGGTGGATCCTGACTTGGTGTTTCCAGAATAATCCCCGTTCTCCACTCCCAAGCCCCAAATCTTCATGACCGTGGGAAACCCAGTTTGTCAGAGAGTCCAGGCTCTCAGGACATTCCGTGGTACCCCCTGATATCCACTAGTGAGTTCTGCCTCCAGACAGACCAGCCCGGGTTCATCCACCCCAGGTGCACCACCCGGGACCTCAGGACCCTCCATCTCCACGATGCTCCATCTCAAATGCGTCCACGGGCCCCCTCTGGCTTTCTCCCAAAATTAACACCTCAGGCTGCAGGACTGAACTCAGTAGTACTGAAACAGTACGAACGCCACGGGCAAGCTCCACGCTGAGGGCCCTGCTCCTTCACAGGACCTGCTGACTCTCTCTCCCTACCGCTTCCCTGCCGCCACGTTGCAAGTCCAGCTTGTCTCTCATGCTTAGCGAAAACTGAGTTCCGTCTTCCTGGTCTGGCAAACCCATCTCCTGCCTTTTTACGTGACCTTGCAGGGGACATTGGTGCTGCAGTATCTTCCCTCACACAGAATCCTGTCTGAGATCTATTTTCTGCAGAACCCAAATATGCCCACTCAAGTTTTCCCAAAGTGTCATCCTTCCCTAAAGAGAAGTAACACTGTCCCAAGCCTGGGGCGAAAGTACCCATTCCAGCTTCTATCTTTTACTTGTTTTTTCAATGAGGAATACATGCACTTGTCAAAAAATGAAAGAAAACAAAGAACCCCAGAAGGTATGAAATGAGAGAGCGGAAAGCTCCTCCCTCCCACCCCAAGCCTCCAGTTCGCTTTGGGTGGGCTTGCAGGGCCGCCTACACCTCAACGACGGCAGTTTGTCTCCTCACCCTGCGGGGACGAGAAGGCCACGACCGCGGAGTCGGCGGCGCTGGCTCTTTCTGAAGCCTGTGAGGGAGGATCTGTTTCGGGTTTCCCCCAGCTGCCAGTGGTCGCTGGTGTCCCCCGGCTTGTAGAAGTGTCGCCGCCATCTCCGCCTTCGTTTCCACATGGTGGTGTCTCTCTGTGGGTGTGCCTGCATCCAACTTGCCCTTTCTATAAAGGCAGCAGTTGTCTTGGATTTGAGGCCCCCCTACTCCGGTATGACCTCATCTTAACGTAACCAATGACATCTGCAAAGACCCTATTTCCAAAGAAGGTCACTTTCTGAGGTCCTGGGAGTCAGGACTGCAAACTATGAGTGGGGGTGGGGAGGACACGATTCCTCCCATAACACCCTCCCAGAGGCCAAACCACCGCGCCACGTTCTTGTAAATCAGCCCGGGGTAAGCAGTGCACCGGCAGGTATACAGAAACGGAAGCATTTCATGGAAAAACGGACACAAACTCATCCTCTCAGGACTATGCCGCCTGCTACCTGGAGCTCAGGACCCAATAAACGCTCCGATAACACGCTATCCCTCACGATCTGAGTCCACAGTACACACTTCCTTCCACTCTTGGTTCACACCATTGAAGCTCAGGAGTCAGAGATTTGGTGAGTAAGGGATTCTTGTAAAACATCCTGTCTCCCTGCCAGTGCAAACACTGGCTCATTTTTAACAGCTGCATAGTATTCCACCAGCGGTTATACTATAATTTATTTAAATGGCCCCTTTTTGGTTGGATATTTAGGACTTCTTTTTCGCTATCATTTTCCACCACAAACAATGCTAAAGTGAAGCGTTGTAGCTGAGGGCTGTCTGGAAACCCCCAGCCATAAACGCCTCTATTTTTTATATGACATGGCTGGATACTTTCTGGACAGCCCTCGTATACACCATATATTTTGCTAAACCAACTGGTGGAAAATGGTTATCTCATCAGAACTTTCATTTACATTCTTTTTACTGTATGTGAAGTTGAAAAAAAATCCTTTCATACATTTAACACCAATTGTAGTTCCTTTTCTCTGAACTACCTGTCCCTATCATCTGCCCGATTTTTAAACTAGGTTATCAGCCCCTTTATTATTGGTTTCTTAGCACTTCTTACAGACTAGGAAAATCAGCCCTTTGTTTTTGATATGAGGTGCAAATATTTTACCCCTAGATTCATCAATGGTATTTGGTGCAGAACTTTTTTTTTTTTTTTAATTTTTACATGGGTGAATTAATCAATCCTTTCTTTATGGCTCTGTGTTTCCCCGCATTCTTAGAAAGGGCTTTAATGGGGAAGTCATAAGGAAGCTCTTCGTAAACTTGGAGCTTCTTGGGTGTGCCTTACTTTTTCTCTTGCTAATTAAGGGAATCCCTACAATTAGCCCTAAAACCAGTGGCCCTACTAACTACCGATGAAAGATATCTCAGCAAAGCAATAAGAAAACACTTTCTTTTCTCGTCCTAAAACCACCCTCCCAAACATTATCCCAAATGAAAAGAAGTCGTGTGAGAACCCAGGTTCCAGGTACTGCTATTCTGCCTTATGGAAGTGACATTAACCTCTGAAGAGATTCTCGTTGGCTGTCTTCCTAAAATCAGCGTTTCCTGGTCATTGTGTGCGGGTCTATGGGTCTGTTTTCCAAGATGAGGGGGTTTGCTGTTCTTAAGCCAGAGGCACTTTGTCCTTCTCTGGTGGGTGTCCCGGTTCACAAACTGTTTGGGAATTTGATTCACCGCAGATGCAGCCTGGGGCCAGCTTGACCTGCATGGGTGGCTTTGTCTCTCTGAGCCTCAGTTTCCCCTCTCCCGTTCCTCGGCAGCTGTGGAAAAACCATAAACGGGTGTAAGACCATGCTGTACCAGGCGACCAAAGACGGCACTGGGGAGGTCTGTATGTGGGGCCGGCACGTCTTCATGGGCTACTTGGAAGGGGAGGAAGAGACCAAGGAGGTCATCGACGAGGAAGGCTGGCTACACAGCGGGGACTTGGGCCGCCTGGACAACCAGGGTTTCCTCTACATCACTGGCCGCATCAAAGGTACGGGGACAGGGCTCTGCGGGGACCTTCTGCAAGCAGGCCTGCCCTGAACATTTAAGGGCCTGGCACACCAGCACAAATGCAGGCACTCAGCTCCCCGTCCCAAGAGGGGCCCCACAGGGATGTACAGGGTCACCCTGGCCCAGGTATCTCAGCTCTGTCCTAGTGCCCAGCATTTGGCCCTCGGCAGGATGGACCTGGGAAAGACACCCACTGGGGCCCTGAAACCTATTTCCTCCCCTGTAATTGAGAATAATAATGATAATGGTTGAATAAGGATTAAATGAAATGATGTAGAAGAGGGATTGGCCAACTTCTCCTGTAATGGGCCCCATCGTAAATATTTTTGGGCTTTCAGGGCATATGGCTCCGCTGCAGCTACTCATCTTGGCAGTTGTAGAATAAAAGCGGCCGTAGACAATACGTAGATGAATGGATGTAACTGTGTACCAATATAGTTTTCATGTGTTACAAATATTATTATTCTTTGGATTTCCTGCCAACCATTTAAAATGTAAAAACCATTTTGGCTTGTGGCCATCCACAAACAGGCAGAAGGCTGGATTTGGCACACAAGCTGTAATTTATCAACCTCTGATGTAGACAGAGCATTTGGCACTGAGCCTGACGTAGGGAGTAAGTACTCTGTAAGCGGGATATGTTAGCATTATTTCCATGATAAGCAACAGAAAAACCTTCTTAAACAGGTTTGAGTGAGAAAGGGAAACGTTTCAAAAACTGAAAAGTTCAAATGGTCTTGCTTCCAGCATGGGTGGGTCCAGGTGCCAAAACAATGTCACAAGGAGTTTCCCTAGGCTTCTCATACGGAGCTCTCTTCTGTGTTGGAGCCATTCTTGAAGAGGCTTTCCCATTTGGTGACAAGACGGCTGCCAATAGTCTAGGCTTACCCTAACCCGCAAGGGTGTGTGTTATTCCTAATAGTTTCAGCAATTGGGTCCCATCTCAGAAATGAATCACTGCAGAGGATGGAATATGCTGATTGGTCAGACCTGGTCACGTGTTCATCCTGCAGTTCACCTGCCCAACCACATGAAGAGGGAGATGAGTTCCCTAAGGAATACCAGGGTGCATTTATCTGAAGGAGTCACTGGGCAGACACCACCACAGATGTCCATTACATGGTCATATTATTACTACCGCTAAGACGACCTCAGTAAAGGTGACTGCTAGGTCATGGCATCAGATGGAGAGAGTTTGGGTGGGTGGGACAGGAAGTGGCAAGCATCCCAGAATGAAAGAACAAGTGAAGAATGTGTCTGGGCAGAAAAAAACAAGGAACTGTATGACTTCACTCATATGCGGAATATAAAACTGAAAGCAACAAAGAGAAAAGAAATGAACAAACAAACAATCAATGGACACAATCAATAGTTTAATGTTTATTTGGGGACAAGTGGGTTAGGGAGGGGAGAAAGGGGAGGGGGTGGGAGAGGAGGGGGGGGAAGCTAAATATAAGGTGATGGAAAGAGAAGTCACATTAGGTG
>PVJL010010526.1:0-48736 GCA_004026885.1 Lyroderma lyra | reverse complement strand
CCTCGCACGCGGGACTGCCCCTTTGCCTGGGAAGCTTTGGCCTCTACGGGAAACCGTCCAATTAACGTCCGCCCAGAATACATCCCTCTTTTTGGAAAGGTCACAGCGGAACCATTTCCGGATCGTAGACAGCGTTCATTCCGTGACCAAGGGAAACGGTAGCTATGGCAACGCGTTCTCCATCTGTACCCTGACTATTCGTGGAGTCTCGTTGGGGAAATTCCAATGCAACTTTTGTCAGTCAGCTTTCCATTTGGCAGTGCTTCTCGGAAGAGAAATACGTGAGAAGTTGAAAATCGCGAGCTCTTTCAGATGGGAGTGGAGGTGGTAACTACAGCTCCCGGCATGCAACGTACTAGGGGGTACACTGTATTGAATGCTGGGAATCGTAGTTTTTGATGAGATACGTAGCTGGGCCGTTTCGTTCACATTCCGCCCGCAAGCCTTTGCGTGAACTCTGCTCTGTGTGTTTTAGAATTTACGTTTCATTCTGGTGAGAGTAGCGATTTGTACTTATTCCAGGACTCTGCAGTGTACACGCCCTTAGAAGCGGACCTAGGAAGCCGTCACGCCGTGGCCAAGGCCACTCTATGTTAGGGGAGTTCGGCCTCTCAATCTGGGTTCTGCCTTGGGTTCGGAAACACGCGTTTCCGAATCTGGCCTCTCGTGAGCCAGTTGGGCAACCTGTCCCTTCAGTCCCTCGGCGCGTTCCATTGCGGGAACCTCGAGGCCTCCCTGAGTAGGTTTACAGAAGAGGGTAGTGAGGCTTTTATCCCTTAAGGGAATTTCTTCGGCTTCCTCTTCACGTTCAGAAAGGTGACCTGGGGGTCCTAGAGTCCCTGCTGTGTAAGTCAGGTGGTGAGCATGGTCGTGAAGTTGGGTCTAGCACAGAAAAGGAAAACAACTTAGTTTAAAGAGTGCAAGAGGATACACCTGCAGGTATTTGAAAGCAAAACCCGTGGAGCTGTAAATGAGAGGAAGTGCTTTGTCACTTCATAGAAATAACCAGTGAGCGATCAGAAAGGCATAAAGCACCAGGTGTCTTTCCTGTGAGGGAAGTCCCTCAGACTAGGCTTGTGTCTCTGGACGTGTCGGTGTCTCTGTAACTTAGTCTTTACTTATCCCTCACCTCGACTCACACCGCGTTTCCAACAAAAACACTCCCTCTTTATTGCTTCCTCCAGGAAAATTGAACTTCGAATTTGTTTTCATATAAACTCCCACATTGCTGAAGACAAGCTTTTCAGTGATAGTCTATCGCAATATTTTATAACTTCCCCTATTTAGGTTTGCCAATCTTAATTCTGTGGTTGGGGTTTACACATTGTGGTGGTGCCTTATTTACATCTACCCAAATTACCTACATTTGTTATTAGTAAGCAAAGGGTAGTTTACACAACTTTCTTTTTTATGCTTCTGTGCTTGCATTTTTTTTTTAGCGTGTACTAGGGTGTTCATTACATTCAGAAATGTCAAAGAATTACATTTTTGTATGTTTTCACTCTATTTTGTGTGTTTAGAAAAAGATGAATTCCTTCATTTTTCTGCATTTCACAGCTCGACTTCACTTTTTCTTTAGCTCTGAACAAATCAGCAATCGGTTCTGATACTGCATATTCCACCTTAACTAATTAGTGGTGGGTAGTTGGTGTTGCACCTGGAAGGAACTAAGAATGAGACATGCCTTCCAAAATAGATTGATTGTTTGTGGGTTTACTTTTCTGCAGGTGATGGTGGGAATTTATGAGGCCGACAGAACGAACACAAGACAGTAGACCGGAAGAAGAAGATGGCTGACTGTTGGCTGGCTCAGCTCTGCCCCTTTATGAGGATCCCTGGCTGCTCCTCCATTAAAAGGAGTGGGCAGCTTGCTCAATTCTGAGCCTTGCTGTTTCTCTCCTGTGGTCTCCACCTCTTCTGACTTTGGACACATTACTCATGGTCCGTTTCCATCTTGGTCCAGCTTCTTCAGAACTTACACTCCAGGTTGACATTAGCGCCCTACCTTTGGATTCCCTCGCTTCCTAATTTTAGTTTGTCCCTTTTGACACTGTATGCCCAGGGATACTACTAGAAACAGCTACCTCTCTTGTTTTTGTTGCTGTTAAGCTTCTTCTTGGCAGAAAAAAACAGGCAAAGGGATGCCATCTGGGGCGATGGATTGCTCACCCAGTGGACAGGTATAGTTCAGCAGTGAGCAGTGAACAGTCAAGGAAAATGCAGACCCAGAAGATCAGGCAGGAAAGCAGCTGGCAACAGGAGCATTCAGGATCGGGTTGAGCACCAAGGTGAGTGTGTTCGTTGGGTGATTGGTTCACCCATTCACTCATTTAGTAAACTCGCCCACACACACACGCTTATGTAAATGAAGTTACACTCTGTTTTGTAATCGCTTTTTCATTTAATACATGGCAACCACCATACATTCAACAAATAATTATTGACCACTTACTATGGGAAAGGCTCTATAAGCAGAGACAGACATGATCCCTGCAAAGAAATGGAGCTTTCATTCTAGTAGGAAATGGCAGATATTAATGCAGTAGACTCTTGTTAACCAGAACTCAAGCAGCTGGCTGTTCTTTAAAACTCAGTCCTAGCAGATGAATTGAGAGAATATCGAATCTACCGGAATGAATTTCAGTGTCTGAGGGAGTACTTTGAGGTGGTCTCTTTTCAGGAGATCTGGGAATTGGTTCTGAAACACTGGATTGAAGACTACAGTTGGACTTTTAAACAAAAAAAGGCAAATTCAGACTCTATGGCTTTAGGAGAAGGTAGGCCTTGTTTGGTATTGACCACTTGGTATGAATATCCACAGGGAGAAAGAGATGTAGTAGACCCCCAACCCAGGAAGGAGGCTCTAGGGATAGGGTTGTCAGAGAAAATACAGGATGCCTAGTTAAATTTGAATTTAAGAGAACAAATAATTTCTTAGTATAAGCATGCCACAGATGTTACATGGGACATACTTATACTAATACTTATTTGAATTACAGATAAACAACAAAGAATTTTCAGTATAAGTATATCCTAAATATTGCATGGGACATACTTCCACCAACAATTAATTTGTTGTTTTCTGGAATTCAGATTTAATTGGATGTGCTGTACTTTTATTTGCTCCATCTGGCGTCCTGTCTAAGGGAGCTCTGTGTGTTGACAGTAAGGAGAACGGCATTAGGCACAAATTTCAGTCACATTTTTCAGGGCTCTAAGAAATGGGCCTTTATTATTTCCACAAGTCAAGTTAATCTCTCTTTTAAGCCTACATCCAACTGATGGGGGAAAAATCCAGTTAATGCAGGTAAATTCCATCAATTTAGTTTGTTTTCTGTCAATCGGGATGTTTTTCAGTCAAGCAAGGACCTGTGTCCTTCCTGTGTCTCTGTTGGGCTGAGCTTAGATCCAAGGGCCTTGGTGCTGGGTGTCGTTGTCATTTGTGCCTGCTGTCTTCCACTGGGGTGGTCCTGGCCCCAGATGGTCCAAAGACGCTGACATCTCTCTGTTGCTGGCATCCTCTTGGATGCCCGTGCTCCCGTCTCTTGGGTTCTTCCATCTATGTTGCCATCTGCTGCCCCGTTTCCTCATTCTCGGAGGAGGAGGCCCCTCCTCTCAGCTAACTCCTGCATGCTTCTTGCTGGCATTCAGCATCCCTGACACAGAATGTCTGCTCACTGCACCAGGTGGGACCCAGGCCCTGTAGGCCTCCCCCATTCCCCCCATGGCCATTTCTTCTCGCTGGTCCTTCCTAGGCTCCTGACGGAGAGCAGAGCTCAGGTCCTCCTTACTGGTGGGTCCCCAGGTGTATCCTGAGGGTTGCTGTCCCCCTGCTCAAAGCTAGCTTGGGTTCAGGGGAGGGCACAGGCCCCTGCTCAGAAACCCACTGGAGCGACTCCATCACTCTCTTCTCACTCCCACACCTTTCTCAGTTCAGTAAAATCTCCTTTCTTCCTGGGTTGGGGGAAAAGTCTTCTTTAGATCATCCTGTAATTGTCTGACTCTGTTGATTTTGAAAAAAAAAAAAATTTATTCCACGAGTTGGCCAGGAATTTGTCTTTGGATATCCAGTAATCAGGGTTTTGAGAATCAAAGTTTGTTCTCATAAGTCATTGTATCTGCTCTGAGCTTCAAAAGCCTCTTTTAGAACTGGAGTTGTTCTCTCTCCATTTCTGCTGTAACACCTCATTAGGGCAGTGACTGTAGAGTACAGCAGGGATGGGAATGTGGGAGCGGACAGAGAGCTACAGGACATACCTGGAACGAAAGACACATCGCCTGCTGCTGCAACACAGTGTCCTCCTCAAAGTTTTGCTCCGGAGTTTGCATTTCTGCAAAGAAAACTGACTGCAGATTTATCGTGCCCTCTCCTACATGCAAGCGGATGGAAGCAAGGCCTCTGTGTCCCCAGAAGACTCATCCAGGCAGAGTGGCTCGTTGCTGCGCCCACGGCTGTGCCCGCAACTCCAGGACTGCAGGAGAGCCCGGCTCCTCCTCACCGCCCTTTTCCCAGGGGACTTTCCTCCCCCTAGCACTACCCACGGGCCCCTCTCAGGCCCTGTGAGCTTGGCCGCAGGTGCAGGAAGAGCTTGGTCGAACTGGGGGAAACCTCAGAGGAAGCTGTGCAGCTGGGGCTGAGGGTGATCAGCTGCCGCTGCTCAAAGGCTGCAGGCATTTGGGGCTCGCTCCCCCATCCTAGCACAGGAAATCAAGTCAGACCGTGAGGGCTTGTTGCCATTTCTCTTAGTGGTCTTTGGGATCCTTCCGGATGTCATTCAAGTTGGTTGGTTGTAAAGCCAGAGGGAAATCCAGCTGTGGTGGGGAGATCTGAGGGTCAGGCAAGTAATGAATAGCAGGGTCAGGTGGTGCCCGTGAAGGTGCGGGTGGACAGCAGTCACGCAGAAAAGCACTCCCACCCTGCAAATCTGATGTTTGGACATCTTACTAAAAACTGCGCAGCAGAAATGCTCGGTGCAGTCATCGGCGAGCTTGCCGCTGGTGACCATAGCTAATGGGGATGTATTAGTTGTGACAATATAGGTGATAACTTAATGGTTTACAAGTACGGATTCTGGAGCCAGGTTCAAATCCCAGTTCTGCACTTATTCCTAGGTGACCTTGGCTAAGTTATTTAACTTCTCCGTGCTTCGTCTTTCTCATTTGTGAGATGGGCAGTTTTAGTATCTACTATAGGAGGATTGAAAGAAGTGAGTTGGTTAGTCACATAGAACATTGAGAATGATACCTGGCACACATGAGATACTCTTTTTTGTCACGACCATCATCCTTACATTGTTTGCGCAGGGCTGGATGGCCGGATGGCTGACACTCTGTTCTTACTGAGCACCTCGCACTGTGGGTTGTCTGAGGATGAGAAACTCCAGCTTTCAGACATGCTGGGCGACAGGACTCATTCCAAAGTGACACCATGGTCATGGAAGAGCAGCGACCTCCTTTCGCTCTGTCGTCACCTCACGTCCAGGCCTGCTGGCCGTCTGGCAAACAGAGGCTACCTCCTCTCTGACCGGAAGTCACCATGGTTTCTGCTATAAACGATTTCTCTTTAAGAGCTGGGGCTTTGGAATCTGACAGAACTGTCATGATCCTATCTATACAGGGTGCTTAACTTTCTAAGACTCAGCTTCTCACCTGAAAAATGGGGATAATCACACTATTTACCTCAAGGGTATTAAAAATGCTCAGAGTGCTTAATGTAAGGTGTGTCTGGCACAACGACAAGCACTGTGGTGGCAATTACAGCCACTTGCTAATATTTTCAGCCCCTCCCCCTACCATGGGAAGCACTTCCTGGTCCCCTTGTTGGGGGGCACCTTGTGATCAGTTCTGTCCCATGCGTTGGGAGTAGCAACTGGCAACTTTCAAGAGGGCAGCCGATCCATCTGTCCTGGGGTGAGGCCTGGATCTGGAGGTTCAGCTCACCTGTGATGGACATCATAAACCGTTGCTATTCTAAGCCACTGAGATTTTGGGGTTGTTTGCATAGCATAATCCAAGCTCATCATGCAAGATCACAGCACTACATAAATGTCAGCCAGCGAGTCTGTCCATGAGAACTGTGCTGAGCTCTGCACATATGTGCAGATGGCGCTGTGGCTGGGCCATTCCTCCATGTGTAATTGGAGAGCTGGAATTTAGTCAGAGGCTTGCATCCTGCTCCTGCTGTTATACATCATGTGCCAACCACAGGCCGTCCACCTGGCCTCTCGGATTTTAAGTAGCTTTGTCATGTGGGGATTGTATAAGTTAGGGTTCTCCAGAGAAACAGGAGCAGTAGGAGACTATGGCTATATCTTAGCTATGTAGACTTACAGAAAAAGATCTATTATGAGGGACTGGCTCACATTATTATGGAGACAGCGAAGTCCCAGGATCTTGCTGTCTGCAAGCTGGAGGCCCAGGAAAGCCGGTCATGTAGTTCCAGCCCAAGTTCAAAGGCCTGAGAAGCAAGGGGAGCCAAACCTGTAAATCCCAGTCCATGTCCGAAGGTCGGAGAACCAGAGATGCTGAGTAGATAGATGTTCGAGCTCAAACGAGCAAAATCACCCTTCCTCTGCCTGTTTTTATCTTTTTTTCTTCCATGTGGGCCTTCAGCAGGTCAGATGATGTCCATCTGCATGGGTGAGAGTGATCTTTATTCAGTCTTCAGATTCAAATGCTGATCTCTTCCAGAAACACCCTCACAGACACACCCAGAAATAATACCTTAGCATTGTTATGTGAAATTACCCATCACAGGGCTTTTTAGGCCCTTCTCATGAGATTATTTTGTGAAAAGACAAAATTAAACACAGTGTCTTATATTAAAATGTTTGTACACTTTAAGCATTGTGTTTCACGTTCCAAATCTTGGACTCCAGGTAATATTTGTCCCAGTACTCTTTTTCTCTCATTCCCCACGCCACATTCCCAATTTATGACTCACAAAGTACCTGTGCCACACACAGGGAGGGGAGGTTTCTTTTTCTTCCATGAGTCTCTTAAGTGCTGCATATGCCACCTGAGCAAATCTGCACATTTTAGATCACCTCACACAGAGTCCCCCCAAATGGTAGATAACCGGGAATCATTTCATCGGGAATGAACGGTTAGTTGAACGACAGACTCCCCTTTCACTGTAGTTCCTACACAGAGTTGGGCTTGGTGTGCCATCCAGCCATGTGTCCCATGCACCGTACAAGAAACAGTGTCAAGCCGAAAATGAAAAATCCTTCTATTTCAGTTTTTAAGAATGGTATCTCTAAGATGTAATGAAGCAAAACCTTTTTGTTTTTGAGACACCTGCTTCTTGGTATGTTCTGTAGGAATGATTTCTCTTTGGAAATGAAGATGTAGTATTCTTGGCTCTAATAACCAATTTGCTATTAGTCTGCTCAGCTCCCCAGGGGCCTCTATGAGACCCAGACAGCAGATTAACATCTCCAAAATGCATGCCCTTAAGTATTTGAAAGTGCTTATTTAAGCAGTAACCATGGTGTATATTTAAAATAGAAAAGTAGGTCACAAATATTTCCTTAGGGGAGGGGGAAAGCTCAGTATAAAAAGTCGACATTCTCACAGGCTTTTCAAAATCTAGGTCAGTAATCATAACTGTAACTAATTCTTTGGTAAATTCAGACTGACTAATAAGAATATTTTAATATTTCAGTGTTTTTTCAAGTTGCTTTGACTTTCATTGTCTCTAATTATGGTGACAGAGCTGTCATCTGTTTGCTATCATATTTTCATGTACCTAAGTCAGGTGCATTCAGCTGCAATTGATTTTTAAACAGGTGTCATCACTCCTGTCCAAGAAAGCATTACATTAAGCACACTTAGCATTTTTAATACCCTTGGGGTAAATAGTGTGATTATCCCCATTTTGCAGGTGAGAAGCTGAGTCTTAGAAAGTTAAGCACCCTGTATAGGATCATGACAGTTCTGTCAGACTGCAAAGCCCCGCCTCTTAACGAGAAATCATTTATAGCAGAAACCATGGTGACTTCCGGTCAGAGAGGCGGTGGCCTCTGTTTGCCAGCCAGCCAGCAGGCCTGGACGTGAGGTGACGACAGAGCAAAAGGAGGCCACTGCTCTTCCATGACCATGGTGTCACTTTGGAATGAGTCTTGTCGCCCAGCATGTCTGAAAGCTGGAGTTTCTCATCCTCAGACAACCCACAGTGCGAGGTGCTCAGTAAGAACAGTGTTTGCCACCCGGCCATCCAGCCCTGCCCAAACAACGTAATGACGATGGTCGTGACAAAAAAGAGTATCTCATGTGTGCCAGGTATCATTTTCAATATCCATACAGCTTTCAGAACCCCGTGAGTCACAGGAAAACACACTGTCACTGAATCTTGGGCAGACACTTCCAACGGCAAAGTGCTTTCTGGAGAGTACGCGGAGCGGCCGAGCCTGTGAGTGAATGGCTGCTGCGGGCCGGCCGGTTAGTGCAGCGTCGCTCAGGTCCTGGGTGAGCTGCATTGCTTTTACATTGTGTTTGTCAGATGGAGCTTTTCTTTTTTTCTAGTGCTTTGTTTAGTCACCCATGGTTCTCTTGAGCAAGATTCATTCATTCATTCATTCATTCAATCACCAGTTCATTCATTCAAAAGGGACCATCATTTGGCATTAACTCCTATAGCCCAGTGGACCCCCAAGGTTGCTCAGTTTAATCATCTGCCTCTGAAGAATGTTCTATTCCCTTCTTGACTCCCCGTGGATTCCTCTCAGAGTTATGAGGCATTTTGGAGAAAGGAGGCCTTGTAGCTGGGCAGGGATAAAGGATTGGCCATGTTCTCCTGCCAGGCCCACCTCCCTCCCTCCTTCCTCCCCCCCCCCCCACCTCTTCTTGTCCTCTGCAGATTCCTTCAGCACACATCTATCATGGACCCACTGTCTCCCATGCTGTTGTAAGCCCTGAGGATGCAGGAGTGATGAGCTACAACCCCAAGCTCTTAGGCGCTTTCCATCCGGTGGGGAAGGTGTGCAGCCAGAGAATTGCTCCACACCATGGTAACACGTCTGCACTGCTTCTGAGCAACATGTCTGAGCAACTGTGCAAGCTCAGCAGAGGGACGGGCTGGCTGTGCCAGGCCAATGCTGGGAGGCTGCCCAGAGGAGGGGGCCTCTGGGATAGATGCGTGGCATTGGCTTTGACTGGTGAAGGGTGACAAGCTTACATTTATCTGGTGACCTGCCAGTCACGTTAGTTAAGACATTTATGAATGGTCTAATGGAATGTGGTAAATAGAAGGCTAGCTTCCTTCCATGCATAAAATCCTAAGACGAGTCACACTCATACAGTGTGTTACAAGTATCACAGACTTCATATCACAGACGCAAAGCCTGAGCTTGTGGGCAAGGCTGCACGTCTTCCACTCCTGGAATGTGTTATCAGAAACCGGATATGACCTCGCAGGGACCAAGGTCAGAGAAGTGAGGACGAGGTGGACACCGTCAGGGACGGGACGTGGTGATGCTTCCATAGTTTGTTCTGGCAGAATGCAGAGTGGCCAAGAATTACGGTTTCCTCCCGCAATTCTGATGAGCCCTGCAGACCTCTCAGAGTACTCCTTCAGAGTACTCCTCCCCACGACTTAGGCCAACAGTTTCTGAAGGTGGGAAATCAGGGGAAAGTGTTCACTTAAAAATGCTGCCTCTGTCACCTTGCTGTGGCTGTTTTCCAAGGGTCCGTCCTCAGCGTTTTTTCTCACTGTACTTTCTCATGGCTTCAACCACCCCACTACCGTCTTCCTGCTCCGCCTGTATTTCTGGCTGTAGTCTCCATGCGGCGCCTCAGTGCCCCGTCTCAGAGGGCTTCTTACAAGTGGTAGGGCTTCAGCAGCAGCTTTCCTGAGTGGCCAGATGACAGCTCCAACTAAGTAGGTTTCCCCCCAAACTGCTTCTTCTGTCTGAGCCCCTCAGTCTCCTGATAGTGCCACTAACTTCCTCCATCACTCAGTACTAGAAACGTGTGATTACTGTAGAGGGTGGTCTCGACCCAAACAGGGACCACTCTTCTTTCATATCTGCTAAGGACTTGGGTTTGGACAGCACTTTTGGTTAGTAGTTCCTCCCTTCGTTCTCCGTAAGTAGGCCCCATTGCTTCACTTCTCTCCTTTCTTCCCTCCCTTCCCCTGCCCTCCCTGCCCCACCCTGCCCCTGCCCTCCCCTGCCCTTCTCTTCTCTCTCATCTGATTAATATATTTCCTGGCATATTAAACTGCAATAACCTTCATTCATTCTTCCAACACACAGTAACTGTGCACCTTCCCCTGGCTGTGGACCCACCAGGCACTGCTGACATAGCAGTGAACTAGGCAAACAGCATCCCTGACCTCATGGGACTTATAGTCTAGGGACCATAATAACAGATTTTTGAGCATTTCTCATGTGTCAGGCTCTAAGCCAAGTACTTTATACGTATTATTTTGTTTAATTCTCATAAAACCTCTATACAACTACTACTGCTGCTGCTGCTACTACTACTATTATACTACTATCTTGACTGAAATTAAGGGAACTGAGTCTCAGAGAGGTGAGTTGAGTTGCCCAAAGACTCCCCAACAGTCAGGGATGGATTTGGGCTATACTTCCATCCCTTTTGGTCCTTAACCACATAGCTTTTACCTTTATTCTTTTTTTAAAATAAAAATATAGAAAAGTTAAAAGTTTATTATACAAAAGTTAAAGTGCACTCTGAGAGGTGGAGCAGGCTGACCCAGGAGCAGGAAGCAGCCCCCTACCTTTAGTCTTATTACCATGCATGATGTGTAATTTTTGGAATGTGTCTGATACACCGGTCCTCTGTGGGAAGTATCTAAGCGACACTTGTAAGGATACCAGTGTGTTGACTAAAGCCAGGATCCAACTGGAAATGTGTCAGTGCTGCTTAGGGATGTTGGGCAGGGGAAGGAGGTGGGGGATAAGATAGGGGAGTTTTGTATGTCGGAGGAAGCTGGTAGCTAACCAGAGGAAGATCAGAGCTCCGAGGTGGGGTAAAAGTCGTTCCTGATAATGCCGCAACTGCTTGTCATAACATGGCTATGTCATAACGTGATGGAAGGTGCCTGGGGACTGAGGTTGAAAGTGGGAGGAAATCACCTAATATTTCAGTAATAAAATTTCAGGATTTCCTGGTATACAGGAGCCTAGTTCAGAATGTGACCCTTTGAATTAGGCTGGATATATCATAGGGCTCTTGACCAAAATAGGAAATGCTCTCACAGAAGCAGGTTCAGGTTTAGAAGCCGTGTTGTCTGGAGTGACTACAGAACGCGAGCAGGGGATATTCTCTGCGCTCAGAGAAAGGAAGCTGGGCCAGGGATACTGCATGTTGTGGGGATTGAAGCCAGGGGAGGGAATGAGAGTGTCCAGGAACAGGAAGAGGAGAGGTGGGTCCAGCAGAGAGCTCCACTGGGTGAGCAGATGAGGCCAGGGCAGGAGGAAGAGAAGGAGGGGTCAGACGGGTGGGAGGCAAACCAGGAGACAAGGAGTTAGAGATTCCAAAAGTGAGGATGGGTGTCAAGTGCATTTAATGACATGTCTGCGATTTCATTTTAAGTGACTTCCTGATCTGTGCTGCGTTGAAACCCCCCTCTGATTCCCCCTACATTTTTAGCAAAAGTCTGTTATAAATTGTTTGGGGACATGAAGGAGAACCCACAGTCTCCCACGTTTAAAGGCAGTGCGAATCAGGGAGGGGGACAGCAGGCAGCCTCAGGAAGCGGCCACGGGAAGTGCAAGCTCAGGTGGGACGAGGGGCGCGGGTGGGAGGGGAAGTTGAGGGCAGAGAGCATCGCTGGGAGCAGGGCTGGCCTGGCCGGGAAGTGGGTGAAGGTCAAATTCGGGAAGAGGCCTGAGGAGGGGAGGGCCAGATCCCGCTGGTGGGGGCAGAGGCGCTCTCCAGGCAGGGACGCTGGACAGCAGAGAGCAAGCCCTGATTTACGGGACGGCGGGGGCATCCTCCCACCCGGAAAATGGTCGACAGTTCCCTTTGGAGGCTCCTTCTCCGCTCTCCCCATTCTGATCGGAAAGGTCAACAAGCTACTTACACTTTTGACCCCTGCCCGCTTCTGGGAAGGTGGTGAGAGTTCTCCGAGGGTGCGCAGTCCGTTCGGGTTGGAGGCGGAGTGCGGAAGAGTCTGCGGGGCTCCGCCTGCACGAAGCTGTGGGTCCAGGAGGCAGCGCGCCCCAGCTTCTCGGTGCCGTCGTCGGACTGCGGTTTAGCTCCCCCTGGTGGCTGCGCCGAGAACAAGCAGCCTAACTTGGTGGGTTGATGGAATGAGCACAGTTCCAAGGCTGGGACGAGCTCGTCGCCAGGGTGCTTGGTGGGCCGGTGGGGGCGCGGGCGGGGGGGGGGGGCGGGGGCGAGGCGGGAGGACCTTGCCCTACCCAGCAGGACGCGTCTGGGGAAGCCGCATTTCTGACTGATGGCCAGTAGAGAGATCTTTGAGCTAGAGGACGACTCCTATGGTCGAATCAGTTTTTATAGAATACCTGCCACATGATGCTCTAATTTAGGCCAGAGCCCTGGGTCACATGAAGATGAAGAAAACCCATTTTTGACTGCAGTCATTTTTGGGGAAAATGTTAGAGATGACGATAGACGAAGAGCAGACGTGGCAGAAGGGTGGGACCTAGCATGGCTCTGTCTTGACAGATACCTGGCTGCCCTCCAGATGGTGGATGGGGTGGGGTAGGGAGGATCATCTTGTAGTAGGTGCTTAGTAAATTGTTGGTGGAGGGATGAAGTCATTAAAAAATAAATACCAAATTTCATTGGTTCTAAGACTTAGCGTTTCTGAAATCAGGAAGTATTTGCAGTTGGTGTCATTTAGAGTTGATGAAGAGTATATAAATTGTTAATAAATACAACATTCTGTTTCACTAGTAATCCAAGAGATGCAAATTAAAACGAGATGCTATTTTTCAGGTACCAAACTGACAATGATTTTTTTGTATAATGAATCTTAAAAACAGTAATACTATTGGTAAAGGTGTGAGGAAATAGATATTTTTTCCATGCTACGGCAAGAGTTTATGCTGGGACAGTCTTTCTGGAGTGCAGTTTTACAATATATAAATCTAAAGTCTTAAAAGTATGAATGTCCTATGCGTTCTTCAGTTTCTAAGAGTTGCTCTAAGGAAATAATCAGGGGTGTTTAAAAGATTTCTGCCAATAATTCTCACTGGATGACATTTTATAATACTGAAAAATTGACTAATGGTAATTTCTAAAATGGAATACAATCTAGTCATAAATATGTGTAATCTCGAACAATCCTTAAGGATATGGAAAAATATTTAAAATGCAATGTTTTATAATATAAGCTCTATGAGGTCAGGAACCATGAGTATTATGTTCAATATATAGTCAACATGTAGCACAGCACCAACATGTAAATATTGATTGAATATGGAAATAAAACATACGTATTAAACATTATATACAGGATGATCCCAATTTTAAGTTAAAAAAATATGTGGAGACACACAAAAGATCAGAAGTACATACAGCAGTATGTTAACAGAGATTATCTTTGAATGATGCAATTATGAGGGATTTTTCTTTTTTTTTCTTTAATTTGCCGGGGGAGAGGGGTGGTGATATGTGGGTAGCTCCCCGGCTGGGAATCAAACCCAGGTGACAGCGTTGACAGCGCCAGCACTGAAGCCTTAAGCCACTACACCATCAGGGAACTCCCGGATTTTTCTTTTTCTTTGTACTTTTCCTTATTTTTCAGTTTTTCTGTTAATGTAGTTTTATAATGAGAAATTTTACTTTCTTGTCTATTTTAACTATACGCTGGTGCAAAATGAGGGAGCATGAGGAGGTAGTCAGTGGGAGGCAGGATTCATGAACCAATGTTTCTTGGAGCACATAGGTTGTTGAACTGAGTATTAAACAGAGTGATGGACATTGTCCATTCCAGCCTGAGACCTTGACAGGCATCTGAACCCCAAAATTCTCCTGGAATGTGCAAAGGCCCCTCCTTGGTCCAGACCACCCTCGTCTGCCTTCTCTGAGCACCTACTCATAGTTCTTAGGTTCCCTGTCCCTTGGCTCAACCTCTTAGCCCTCATACCCACCTCAGGCCCCTTTGCTCTGACAGCCACTGTGGACAAGCGTCTCCGGCCCTTAGCTCTCTCTCTCGGCTCTGATTTAGGTTTTGCTCTTCAACTCGAGCACTATAGCTATGGTTCAAAGCCTCTTGGCCTCCCCGCAGTGCTGAGGGCTGAAGCTTGTGTAGTGCTTGGTCATCAGAACCTAGAACGCATCCTGACACATAGATGCTCACTAACCATTTACTCTGCGTGTGAACAGTGATCCACGGACAGGTTAGCAGCAAGAAAGCAGGAGGGTATTCCAGGTCTGGGTGGCTTACAGCATGTGCAAAGGAGTGGATGAAGCAGAAGGAACATTTTATGTCAAACACACTAGGCGCAAAAATTAGAAATGTAACAGATGGACAAATGTAGACATTTAGACACTGGAATGTCAGGAAAGAGAAATTCTGAAAATGATGACTTTGCAATACCATGTGTTTAATTTGGTCTTCAAGTTTAAAAAATTTCTATATGTTTTTATTAGTGTCTACTAAGATTTAACAACACACACACACACACACACACACACACACACACAAACATGCAACCACATGCTGCTTATTTTGTTCTTAGAATGTTCTATTCTTTCTGTTGAAGCCAGTAAGTAATTCAAGCTAGTTGCAACAGAGGGCAGAATTGTGTAAGAAATTTAAACCTTTTCCTTCTTGCCTGAAAATCACCCCCAAATACAAATTCCAGCAATATACGGATTGAGCTACAGAAAAATATTTGTCTTTGATTCTCTGGTTTTCAAATTTTACATAACAAGATAATTTAAAACCATGAGAGTTATTTCATGCTATAGTTTAAAACATGTGGTAACATATTAAACCTGAATGAAAGCGAAGTGTCTATCCCTTGAGAGAGAAACACTGCAATGTGGATAATGCATTTAACTCCTGTACGTGATGGGGGCTCTGTGTTCCTTTGCAAATAAGTTTTAGGGGTATTGGCTTTTCTTTCCATTCTAGTGCTGGGATGCAGGCTTTTTGAGGTCACTGCCACTGACAAATGCTGATTAATGTTCTTTATTTATTGCAAGGTTTTTGAAGCTTACAGGCAAGAGCAATGAAGCCAAAGAGGTGTTCTTTTGTGTTGAGAACATGCTAGTGCAGGTAATATGGGTAGTAATTTTAAATCCTTCATACAGCATTCCTTTTGTGGTAGTTTTAAATATCATTTACTTTTGTTCCTTTATAATTTAGTCCACAAATAGAGGAATCAACTAATTGGGTCCATCAATGAGGAAGCAGTGATTTTCATCCATGCCCCAAACTGGATATTCATGACAAGAAGCATTAAATAGATATGAGTCATTCTAGGATGAATGAATATTAATTGGTGTCATTTGGGGTGAAAAAGGGACATTTGTAAAGCAAAAAAGAAATTGAGTAGGCTGACAAAATACTGGTTAAAAACTTGGCTATGATTGTCACAAAGATTTGGGGGAAGGTTGAGTAATTATCTTATATTAATTTTCCTGAAATAGGAACTTTTGGCTTTGTTGAATACGATGAAAGTTTCACTCATCGCTGTTAACTATGCTTAGGGTGACATTTAATTGCCCTCTAAGAAAACTATAAAATTCCACTGATTTTAGTATTGCGGAACAAGGATAGTGTAACTCAAAACAAAACTGTCTTTTTGTTTTTTTAAGCTAACACCTTCAGATTTTCAAAAAACACTGCCTCCAACTCACTGACACATATATCTGTAGAAGGAATTGTATCTAAAGAGATTTGTAAGATTCAACATTGCAAGTCACTTTATGGCAGACCATGCTTATCTACCAATTTTTGTATCCTTCATGGCATCTGATAACCCATGGGTGAGTACTAAATGTGACAAATGAATCAATGAATCAATTCAAATTTGCAAATACTTCATGTTCTTAGAAGGTCACATGGAGAGGTAAATGGAGTGTGGGCTGTTTTCCATCTGACCCAGATTTAAAGTTCTTTGGCATTTACTGCTCTGTGACCTTGGCAAGAATGTCAACCTCTGACTCAGTGAGTTCTCATTGTTGGGGATTCTAATATCTGCCCCTGGGGCTGTTAGCCGGGCTGAGAAGGGGCACAAAGCACTTCCCACAAGGTGAGGCCCGTGGGGAGATCGCACGAACTGGTAGCTATGTTATTAGCGTCGATGGGTTATAATGTAACTGAGGCCTCGGTTAGAAATAATCAGGGAGTTTGATTTAAGCTGTTTTGACACTCTTTCACTGTTGGGAGAATAGAGTCCAGTGATTCTCTGCTGTCTCGTAATGACTGGGGAATTTCACCCTGCGCCAGACGTTTTCTTCCCCGAGGTCCAGAGTTTCATCATGGACACGTGTATGTCTGGAAGCACCAACGGTGTTATTTGGTAATGAGTGCCTGGTGACAGCCGTTCACTGGTTCATTTATTCAGCTCACCCTCACTGAGGGCTTTGCCTGGCCTGAACTGGGGTTTGGGGTGATAGCAACAAGCAAGGTGGACACAGTTTCTGCCCTCATATCTTATAGCTCCCAGTCTAGCTAGAAGTCCCTGCCAACATGTACATTAGTGACGAAACATGACTGGTGGAATACATTGGTCATGAAGGCTTAAGGCCGGCTTCGTAGGAGGTGTGCCAAAGCTCAGACGTTCCAGGAGAATTTCCCACTTCAGAGCATTCCTTTTGGAGGCATCAGTCTTATGATTCTATTCTCAAAATACGTTTGCAGCAGTTCTTTGAGACTAGCCACCATGGAGACGCCTCAAAGAATTTTTTTTAGGCTCTGAATGCACTTCCAAAAAAGAAGTTCTAAACCTATTTTGGGCAGTAACGATGTCTCTGAAATATGTGTCTAACAGTCTTGACGGGAAAGACCTCGTGATCCGTGATGTATACATTCTGGGCTCTACTGCTGTTCCCATTGCTTCAGCTTAGGGCCTTTTAAAGATGTAGTGCTTTTCAACCAGGAGGCAGTTTTGTCCCCCAAGGACTCGTTGACAGTGCTGGAGACCGTTTTGGTCGTGACAGCTTAGTGGAGGCTGCTACAGACCAGCCCCCTGCACAGCACAGTTACCCTGCCCAAGTGTCAAAGGTGTTCAGGTTGAGAACCCCTGATTTAAATGGTAGGTTGGTTAAAAATTCGATCTCATTACTCTCCCCTCTACTAGCTCACAAAGGGTGGCCCAGGCAGCAGGAAAATCAAAGGATCCATTTGTGAGGGGGCCTCTGCTTGTGCAGCAGAGGCTTGCTTGTAGAAGGAGGTATGGAGCGAATTTGGAGATGAGCAGGGCCGGGTGGGCTGCCCTGCACTCCTGCTTGCTGGCCGTGTAAGCGTGGGCAATTTATTTGACCTCTGTGGGCCTCGGTTTCCTCATCCTGTAGCAGAGGGGTAATAATCCCCATTTCCTAGGGTTTCTCTCAATATCCATTGAGATCATGCATGCCAAGAGCTTGGCTCAGGCCGTGCCCCGTCGCCGGTGGCTAGCAGAGACTGTGACCTGAGGATGAAACTGTGTTTGTGCTTCACAACCACTGTGACTATCAGCAGATATTTACCGACTGCCCACCGAGTCTGAAGCTCAGTGCTTGGGTTGTGGGGTCTCTGCCCTCTGGAAGGAGAGGGTCTGGAGTGACAGGAGAATGCAAGACAGAGCTTCAGGAAGAAGAAGCTGATACTGTGCAAACTGTCCCTTTGAACAAGGCCTTAGTAGTCACCAAGGATGCACATGCATCCCCATTTGCATTAAGCTTTCTGACATGGAATGTTCATGAGAAATGTCACTGACCCTCACTTGCACTGGATGGAGAAAAGATTGGATAACGCATAGTGTAGTCTTCGGTGTTGATGAGGTTTCGATAGAGGAATGATTTGAGATAATGAAGCTTCGGTGTCCCCTGCAATAGATGCTGCTGAACCAGTAAAAGGAATGCCCGTTCGAGTCTCTCAGCAAAAACGTGTTAAATGCGAAGTTAGCAGGCCTCTGGTCGCAGTTGAATTCAAGGGCCACACAGCACTGGTTTTCGGTGTTCATTTGAATTCTACGTAATTTCTCCTCTGGGACCTTTAACATATGCAAGACATTATCATGTTATTCTTATCTTCAAACATTTTATTACCATTAGCCAACGAACTATGAACACGGTTTCCAAATTTGGTTTTAGTTTGCAGTGTCTCCTGGTGAATGTCTTGCTGTAACGATCGTTTTATAAGTGTTTAGCATTCCTTGAGAAATGGCATAGGCCTACAGTCTTTGGAGAGTTTGTGATGAAATGAGCCTGTCTTGGATGGTGTCTGGTGGCTGTGCAGGATCTGGTGCTGCGTCCCCTCAGCAGTGGTGTACACAGTCAGTCCATGACAGAAGTGCTGCTCGAAGCACAGACTGCTATTGGAGAACGCAGTCTTGAAATTGTGGAATTCTTCGCGGATTTACTATTTTTTTCTACTAAGAGGTAGGGAACGGTACGTTTTTATGAAATGTTCTGGGTCAGACCCCAGGCCAGGCTCTCCTGCTGTCCCTCCCCGCTGGGGACGTCCTCTCGCTCTCCCGTGGCGTATGGGGTCTCCCTCAGCTCTCCACATGAGGCATTGTTAAAGTTGTTAGAGACACGGCCCTTACCGCAGAAGGGCAAGGCAGCCTTGACCCAAGGCCCTTCGTGACAAATGCAGGGCCCCCTGCACCAGGAGGGGACAGGTTGGACTCAACTCTGACTACAGGGAAAAGTGTGTGTGTGTGTCAGGGATGGGGGGAAGGGGTCAGTGGGTGGGAGGTTACTGAGCAAATTACAAATTGAGGGTAACCAGGGGGATCCTGGCTAAACAGCCTAACAGGAGTCTTGCAGAAGGCAGGCCAGGCTGATCAGACATCCCTTGGGAAGAGGGGGTGCAGACCATGGCTAGTTAGACAGCGAGGATGGCTACACTGATAGAGCAGGATTCCTGCTACAGCTGGACATAAAATGCAGAGATAAACACGCAAGTCCAGAGGTTGAGGCCGAGTTGAGAAAGCACTCCGAAGAGCCTGAGGAGAGTTTGCTCCAGGAGAAGCTCTTCGTCAGCGTCTATGTTTTTAGAGGGTCATAAGCGTGACCCTCCGGACGGATCTACTCAGTGTCATTATCTAACAGCGTCTGCCAGGTCCGATCTGCCAGGTCGGAGTGGGAGAAGGTGCTCTGTGAGTCCGCGGAGAGACCACACAGCACGCCCTGGCCCTGGCGCACGCCCTCTCCTGGCCCTGGGGGCGCCCTCGGGAAGTTTTGTTTCTGTAGCTTCTCTCCCTGCACTCCGTGTTGCGTTTCCCCTTTCACCTGAGCTTTCCACTTCCCTTTCAATAATTTTCCTGTTGCCTCTCACCAGAACACGGACCTCGTGCAGCTGTGATGCTCTCAGGGGGGCTGAGATGTTGGTAATCTCCAACCCTCAAGTGCAAATCAGTATTAAACCTTTCTGAGGGTCGTATTTACCTTTGACAGAGCAACAGCCCAAATCAAGGCCTATCCAAGGGCAGCGTTACCGGTGCCACACAGTAGAAGTGAGAGGGTGGGCTCCGGGGCCGGTGGCCTGGCTTCCCAATGGTGACAGTGAGAACCCGGCACACCCTTAGCAGGTGGCTCATCCACTTCCTCCTTGGTGAAATGAGAGTGGTCACAGTAGCTTCCTCACGGCAACACTGTGAGGGCTTAGAGACCCTGTGTGTTAAGTGCTTGACGTGGTGCCTGGTACATACCAGAAGAGGCAATACATTGAGCCGTTAGTGTCATTTTGCTGCCTGGCAGGTTATTTTGGGTGCACTTGACACCACATGTACCTCCTTTGGTTTTGCTCAAGACCAGTGCCGCGGGCGGGGAACAGGACTGACTTTAGAGAAGGGACAAGCATGGCAGCAGAACCATAGCCTCTAAAAGAGAAATCTAAATGCAGAGCTTGTTGACTGAGTCATCCCTACCCCCTGGGCTGCCCCACCACAAACCCAGAGCCAGTCGGGCATCTCATCTTGTGGCTGATCTGCAGGGATGGCCTCCGGGTCCGGGGACCTGACCGTACTTGGATGCCTCCTTCCCAGGCCTCATTGCCAACAGTCAACCTTCTGAAGCAACCAAGTAGCCTTGTCCCTTGGTGAAGGTTGCCCTCAGGTGACCCTGTCCTCCCCATTGGTTAAGACCAAGAGACATTTGGCTGTGCAACCAGACGCATCTCTCAGATGTGTGCGGACCCTTTGTGCTGGTGGCTCGGGCCCCCGTGACAGCTCTCATGCGCTCCAGGAATGATCTGAAGGGCCCTGGAGGGCCTCCTAGAATGGGGGTGAAGAGGGGTGGATAAATGAGGTCAGATTTAAAAATTGGAAGTGAAAAGAAAAAAAGAACAGGGCAGCGAGGCATGAACGAACTGTCCTAAGAGGAACAGGAGGTGAACTGAAGGCCACACACTCTCTCGCAACTCTGTATCCACTCGTCAACAGCTGCCCCTACATCTGTGTCCTCTTCACAGACAAGTGTCTTTGCTTCCTCGCTTCCCACTTACTGTCCTTGGACTTCTGCCTCCACTGGTTCCACTTTGTCTCCTCCGCTGAAAGTCACGGGGACATCCTGAACGTCTGTGCACTTCGGTCTTGCTGGTCCTCACCTGCTTCAGTGGTTGACAGTGTCACGCGCTCCCTTCCTGAAGCGACATCCTCCTGGTTTCTGAGATGCTGCCCCTCCCCACCCCCATGCACACCTTCTCTGATGACGCCTTCTCAGTTTCTTTCGTGGGTTTCCGCTTCCTCTCCCTGACTCTTGTCCAAAGGTGGTGTTTTCTTGGGTTCAGTTCTCGGACTCCACGCTTGTCTCGGTCTGAGCACCTCAGCCTCACCTGTGCCCGAAGTTAGGAAGTTCAGTCTCCGCGGTTTTGTCAGAGGTCCAGGCTCTTGTCACTGTAGCTTCCAGACAAAGCACGGCGTCTCACTCATGGAATTCCAGCTTCATCACCAGAACTGCAGGGGGGAAAGGAAAGCATGTTTTCCTCTACCCTCCCTGTGTTCTCCCACTGGCGGCCTTAAAACTAGACTAACAAAACAGAGATCAACAAGAGAAAATCCAGCCCAGGTTCCTTAGCACGTGCATCATGCTTACACGTTGGGAGCACTCTGTGATGAGTAACCCCAAGGGGTGATTAGAACGTGGGGTCTCTATACATAACTTAGCAGGGGTGAGGGAGGGGGAGAAAGGGCACTTACAGAACAGCATGTGATTTTGGGGGGGAAGCTAAGTGGGCCCTTTAGTAGACTACATGATATGTCCTTTTAATAATGTCTGTCTGGGTGTGGTGCAGCCTCCTGTGTCCTGGAAGAGAAGATTCGAGTTGAACCTGGGTGGGGTTTTATGATACTTGAGTCCTTTTGGAAGGCTCTGCATTTAGGCACATAAGGGATTTCAGGAACTCAAATGGCTTCAGCTCAAAATAATTCTTATGTCAACGTGACATACCTTGGGGTGACATACCCAGATCTTCTTTACCCACCTTTACTGGAAAATGTCTATCTAAATGGAATGTGGACTCCATAAAATAAGATGTAAGCCAGAGCCACATATGTCTGGGACTCCTCACATTTAAAGAAATCTTAGGCCCTCTGTAAAAATGTAACCAAACATTAGTCATCAAAGCATTCCTCTTTAAAGCCGATACCTTCTAGTATTCTTTCATTGAGTAAAAAGAACTGTGGTATACTGACGATTAATTGTATTTATTCAGCAAGTGTTTAAGTGCTTTATACATTGTAATACATGATGGAGTTGTGGGGATTATTGTTTTCCCTGACTAATTTCTAGATCTGGGATGGTTTGGGAGAATCATTCACCTTATAATGATAAATAAGCCTCCAATCACCTCTACCTTGGAGAACTCAGCCAGAGCCTGCCCATTTGAAGTCATTGCTTGCATCTGCCTTTGTGACTTCGGTTTGGAGTCTTCTGTGGGAAACTACTGTTTGTTTCCTTTGTAGCTTGTCTCTCTTTGGTGTTCTGCAGGGAGCTGCTTATCACTTTGAAAGTGTTCCCCTAGGTCCCCTTTGTATGAATTTTATGAATGCCATATGGCCTGTATTTTAATTCAGATCATCCTAAATTCTAAATTTGGTAACACTGTCTTAGTCTTTTCTGGGTACAGTAACAGGAAAAGACAACTAGATGGAGAAACTATGACTGCTGTAAGTGTTCTGGGGGATACAAAAACAAAAGATGATGAGTCCTGCCTTGAAGGAATGACTTGTTTTGTTAGGAGGCAAAACAAACCTGTAATAAAAAATAGAACACATGTACAGTTTAAAGAATAACATGGTTAGAGGAGGCTGGGGTTCAGTTTTAGCTCTGCTGTATTACTCAGCCATGTGACCTTTGGCAAGTCACAACTGTTACCGATTCAAGGTTGGTGTGCCTGATACTTCAAAAGTCCAGTATTCACAATGTCAGAGTTTGGAGTAAGGAAAGGTTGATTGGTGGATAAGGCACTAGCTCAAGAAGATGGAGGTCTTAATGCTTCAGCAAATCCATCTTAAGAATGCCCCAAATTCACTTGTCTTTTATGTCAACGGAAGAGAGGAGGGGCAGCCAGGACGTGGGTGAGCACCTGAAACAGCTTGGCACCCAAAGGAAGAGCAGGACTTCTCTAAATCTCTTTGTTTCTGGTGGGTCCATTGACCCCCACTGATCTGAGTCCTGTCTTGAGGCTCCTGTAAATCTTTGATAAAGTTAGCATTTTATACATATTTCCCCACCTATTCAGGAGAGGCACCTGCGGACAAGGGGCTGTTTCTGCAAAATACTCAAACCTCAAGCAGGATTCCTCCAGTTTATTAGCTTATCTGTGGCAGGAACAACAGCCTGAAGGCCATGGGAGAAATTCAGGCTAGAAATTATGATAGAGTGGGGGGCAGGGACGAAGAATTTCACTGTTACACAACCTTTCTGGCCCGGGTCAGTCTCTGAGACCATCTGTAAAACAAGGGTGTTGAGTTCTTTGAGACCCTTTGCAGAGTTAATATTCTATGCTTACATGGAAAGGAAGACAACGATCAGTAATGGGAGGTTTTTCAGGGAAAGTCTCTTGGGAGGGACCTTAAAGAAGCAGAGCATGTGAATTGGCAGAGAAAGAGCACTTCTGAGCAGGTCCCAGTTGCCTTTAGCTTAAAATAACCTGCATACCGCAGAGGCACATCTTGGGGTGACTCATCCTGAACCCCTGCAATCGTCATCACAAGAGATTTCTAATATCATATTCTAAAATAGTACTGTGAATTCAGATCATAAAGGAACTTGAAGGACCCTTTTTGATACTTTTTCTATTTCCAATGTGAGTACATATTTTGACCCCTCAAACTGACTGTGAACAAGGGCCTTGTGATTTCTTCTTCGTATCTTCAAAGCATCAGAAATGGTGCTAACTGTACATGAGTGCTCTGTCAATGCAGGCAGGGTGAGGGTGTGAATAAACAGGTTCCTTGTGGGTATTTACACAGTTTGCCTGGGTATTCATTCACCAGCAGTGTTGGCTGTGCTCCAGCTAACAACGGTGAAAGAAATGGCTTAAACTGTATTTAGGACTATGGAAAACAATAATCTGTAGTTGACTTTTCAGATTTCAGTTTAGAGTATTAAGTTAGTGATGATAATTGCTAGCTGGAAGGTCTGGGCACCTTCCTTGGTTATATGATTACATTCGGTCAGCCTGTAGGTTACAGTGTAATCCTCCAAGGGGTATGGAAATAGTGAGCTTCTAGCAATGATAATTCAGGTTTAATTATAGTCATAACATTTTCATGCGTGAGATTATAGTAAGTGCCTATTAAAATGATGGATGTGTCAGAGGGCGCTAAATCCGAAATTTTATTTCTTCCGATTGCAGTTTTGTAGGACACTTACTCAAGAATGAAATCTCTTTCTACTAATAGATCCTGTAGCGCTCATCTCAGCTTGGATCCAGTTCCAAGAACAAACCTAATAAAACTGTTAGTTCCAGAGATTTTAGTATGAATCCTAACTATAAAAAGGTTTTTGTTATTTATGTGCCAAGCTGCCTCTCACACAGTGATCTTCATTATTCTCCTTCTCTGATAAGTGGTTTCAATCTGCCAATTGAGAACCATTTCAGTGGGAGAACAAAACCAGAAATGTGCTTTTTATATTCCATTATATCAAGCCGAGTATTCTCTACTGAACTGTTTGTTTTGGATGAAGTACGGTAGACGAACATTCTGTGACTTACCTCTCCCTGGGTTCTGTTAGAAAAGGAAATGCCAACCCTCTCAGTCAAATGTGGAAGGGAGAAATGAAAGGAAGGCTCTGGAGGCTGACTTGGCTTAGGGTGATCGGTCCTTTTCTCCTCATTCGAGTTTTAAAGTGCTTGGCTCAGCCAGAACCCTCTTCTGTCTAGGTCCCTTAATATGACAAGCCAGGTAGGTGATAGAGACAGAATTTGTACTTTAATTTTAACTTAAATATATATAAATGGAATTCTGTTTTCCCAATTTTAAATTTAAAATCAAGGTCTTCTTTTTTTTAAACGGGTCCTCTGGTTGGTACTAGATGCCATCTTTCTCAAAATGCATCACTCACAATTTCTAGTTTTGGCTTCTGTAGGGTGAGAACTTAGACAATTGTGATGCAGTGCTTGCAGGGTTCTTCTCGATTGCTACCTCTGGCCTCCCTCATCTTTTACGGCCATCTGGCCCTCTCATAATTTGAAAGAATTTCAAAGCATTCAGCCTGTGTTTCACAGAAAACAGTTCTCTTTCATTTCACACTGAAGTCTTCTTAGCTTGTACCATGCTTAATTCAATGACCAAAACTAGACTAACAAACCCAAGTGACTCTTAGTCAGGCCAGAACCCAACAGATAGGAACAGAAGTATGCTGGCACGGCAGAGAGGGGCCTAGCAGCTGCAGGCATTTAGTGCGCCTGGGCATCAGGTGGTATGGTTTTCAGAGGAAATAGAGAGAGCCCTGGTTAATCCAGCAATCCAGTTTTTGTCTGCTAATGGAAGACTACATGGAAGACTACAACTGAGATGGGAGAGACGCTTTTCATTTTATATTTTTATATGTTTTTATGTTTAACCATGTGGATCTATGTCCTACTAAAAAGAATTTTAAAAAAAGACAAATGAAGATCATTTATACTTTACAGGATTATACAGGCCTGAAGGATGGTAATTCCACAAATTTGCTGTTATTGTTATTATAAATATGAGACACTGGCTGGATCATCTGTCAGTGTTTTTTGCCCTCAAATACGTGGAAGTCTCTATCACCCATCCAGGCCGATGCCCTCATGCACTGGCCATACAGTATGCTTATGAGTATAATCAGTGGTATAAATTCAGCCCCTTAAATGCAGCCTTGTAAATGGTAAAATGAATAAGTGCCACTTGAAAATCAGATTGTAAAATATATTATTATTATTTTTTTACTTTTAACACATTATAGAGAATTATGTTAAATTAGTGGTGATAGCACCTATATATATAATGTCATATATGTTAAATTAGTATAATGAACACCTATATAATCTTCACCTATATTCACCAGTTGTTAACGTTTTTGCCACATTTGTGTTCTTTCTCTTTCACATACACACAGACACATACAAGCATAGTTTTTTCTGAACCAGTTGGAAGTTTCAGATAGTTTTTCCTCTAAATACTTCAACATGTGCTTCTGAGTACAAGGACATTCCCCTGCATAACCACAACACGATTAGCAACCCCAGAAAGTTTAACCATTGCTTATATTATCTAATGTATAGTCCATTTCAAATAGCTGTTTGCTTTTTGGTTTAGAATCCTATGTAAGAGCTTCCCTTGCATTGGGTTGTCTCCTTTAGTCTAGACTCTAGAGCAGGGGTGTCCAATCTTGTGGATTTCCTGGGCCACATTGGAAGAAAAATAATTGTCTTGGGACACACATAAAGTACAATGACACTAACAATAGCTGATGAGCTAAAAAAAAAATGGTCATAAAAAATTCTCATGTTTTAGGTAAGTTTACGATTTTGTGCTGGGCTGCATTCAAAGCCGTCCTGGGCTGCATGGACAAGCTTGCTCTAGAGCACTTACGTGGGCTTGTTTTGTCTTTCATGACATTGACATTTTTGAAGAGTCTAGGACAGGTTCTGCCCTATCACCCCTGCCCTAATGTCCTTCAGTTTCTGTCTGACTGTTCCCTCATAAGTAGCCTCAAGTTAAATGTTTTGCAGGAATGCTGCAGTAGGTGACGTTTCCATGGCACCTTCTAGTCATCCTTCTTTTATCCTTCTCTTTTAAATGTGTGAAGTCATTTTTTAAATTTCTAATATTCTTATTTTTTAATACCCAGCAGGTCAGGTATCAGTGTCTCTTGCCATGTCATGATTGAGGAGCCCAGTCTGACTTAGTCACATGGTGGAGGTTACTGTTTATTTGGCTTTGGTGGAGCCACAATGCACAGACCAGGTGCAGCCTAACGGGTCTGAGAGAGGACAGGTGCAGCGAGCCCGTGAAAATGGGCAGGATCAGGAGCTGGGGGGCGGTGCCCGGAGGGCCTCCCTAGCCAGGCAGACATCTCAGAGGGGCACTGGTCTTCTGGGGTGTGCGGTGGGCTTTGCCCTTCAAACACGTCAGCCCAGCTGTGGGGCCTCGGCCCAACTGCCCCCCTCACGGGTGGGAGGCACTGGAAGAATCCAGGCTGGGGATCTGCGGACATGTGAGGGACGATCCAGGGGCGATCCAGAATTCAGAGGCCATTAATGGCTCGAGAGGTCACCTCTGAAATCAGGGTCTGAGGCACTGTTGGTGCAGCCGGAATCCGGGGACAGCCACAGACCGTGGGAGGAAGGTGCCTCGGAGCTCGGCGTGTGGCGCCGGGTCACGTTTAGTGGTCTAGGGCCGGTAATGAGTCATCTCTTTTTCTGTGGCCTCAGCCTGACCAGGCGTCCGCCTAACCGCACCCGCCACCTAGGAGCGCCGCAGGGTCAAGCAACCAACAGCTCCAAGCTGGATCTCGCCGCCTAAGCCCCGGGCCCGCCCCCTCCCGGCTGGGCCAGGCCCCGCCCCCCGCCCCGCCCCGCCCCGCCCCGCCCCGCGGCCCCCGCTCCCGCCCGACTGGGCCAGGCCCCGCCCCCCGCACAGCCCCGCCCCGTCCCTGCGGCCCCCGCCCCCGCCTCGGCCCAAGCGGCTGGAACGCGCCGCCACGTGCTCCGACGCAGGGAGCCGCCCGCCGGCAGGCAGATCCCGGCGCCGAGCTCCGGCCCCGGGGCGCCGCGAGCAGCTGGGCTGGGGTAAGCATGGCCACGGCGGCGGCGGTGACTCGAGGAGCCTGGGCGAGGGCTGCGGCGGCGGCGGCTCTGCGGGGCGGCTGCGGGAGTGCAGCCCGGGGGCGGCCGCGCGCGGGTCCGGCACGGCCCTTGTGCACAGCACCTGGGACCGCCCCGGACATGAAGCGCTACCTGTGGGACCGCTACCGGGAGGCGAAGAGGAGCACGGAAGGTAAGTGCGGCGGCGCCCCCAAATCTCCTGTACCTGGTAGGGCCCTTCCCGCCGGGCTGGGGTGCCAGGTCCCTCCCACGCGGTCTGCAGAGAAGCGGGTACTCTCGGACCCGCGCAGGTCCTGCTGCTGACCTCTAGGGCCCCCATCGTTGACCCTCGGTCCGCCCCAACCCTAACCGCGGGCCACATCGCCTCTGCAGTGCGATTCGGGGAAAGGTGGAAAAATGCGCCTCCAGAAACTTTACAACTCATGTCTGTCTTCTGTTGGGAAAGCTGTTTTATAAATTCCTGGGATTTTTAGCCAGTAGTCTGCATCCGAAGCGCTTGCTCCCGGGATTGCACCGACATCTCTTGGGTCACCCTAAGCACTGCTAGGTGTTGTTAAGTAACAGTAATAATAGTAACAGCCGGAATCCTGCAGGCGGCAGATTACTCGGGAGCCGGGCTCCTGCTGGCCAGGTGGCTGTGACCGGAGGCTAATCTATTTTCCTCCCTTGTTTTAGGGTAGGATTTGCTGTTCGAAATGGGAGGAGGGGTCCAGGTTGAGAGTGTTCTGGGCTATCTACTAAGTAAGCTCAGTGAGGGGAACGGATTCCAGGGAGTGATTACTTTGTGTCCAGGTGAACGGTTGTTACTAAGGGACGGAAAGAGCACCGAGTAAATACCAGTGCCAGGCACATGTATTGTCTCCCTGAATTCTTCCCATGCCTGAAAGAGGGGGTGCCACATCTCCATCCTGTAGATGGCAAAGGCGAGACTCAAGTTTAAGGAACCTAGCCAGGGTCACCTTGACCTGGATCTCTATCAGCCCCTAACCCACAGCCTTCCAGTAGCAGCTGACCATTTGGGAACTGGTATGTAAAGAGGCAGTGATAATCCACTGGTGCTGCTGCTTTCAAGGAAAATTTCGAATAGCAAATCTTAAACTGATATTTTTTGAGGGGTGGTAGAGGTGGATGGCATACAGAGATAGAGAGAGGCTCTTTGGTGGGAGAGTACATTTTGTAGGATCACATTTTCCATCTTTTGGCCAGAAGTCAGTTTAATGAAAGAAAGCAATTGAGATAATTTTCTGAGGGAACTCAAAGTGGCTAGTAATGCAAAAATAGGGCTCATTTTCTTAGTTTTCCTTTGCTCAGAGTTAATTTTTGCATTGGTTATTGAAGTGGTTGTATTATATGGTGGCAAGGAGAGTGGCTTTGGTGACAGTGGGAATTGCAGATCTTTGAAAGAAATCTAGATCATCTAGCCCAGTTTTGGGGCAGGCAAGACTTTTTTTAATTGAAAATTTTCATTAATATAATGTTATATTTATGTGCACTTGTAATAATTATAGAGGGAGATCTGGCATACTCTTTACCCAGTTTCTCCCAATAGTAACATTTTGCAAAACAGTAGTACGGTATCACAACCAGTACACTGATGTTAACACATTTCCCAGCTCTTATTCAGAGTCCTCTAGTTTTACTTGTACGTGTGTGTGTGTGTGTGTGTGTGTGTGTATTTAGTTCTATACAGTTGTTTCCTGTATCCAGCACCACCATCAAGATTCAGAACAGTTGACGAAGAGGATCCCTCATATTGTCTTTATAACCACATCCCCCTCTCTCCTGGTGCTCGCTCTAATCCGTGGGGCGTTATCTGTTCTCCATTTCTAAAATTTTGTCATTTCAAAAATGTTTTGTAGATGCAGTCATATAGGGTGTAACCTTTTGGAACTGCCCTTTTTCACTGAACATGCTTTCCTGGAGATTGTTGTGTGTATTCTTTTTATTGCTGAGTAGCATTCCATGGTATGGGTGTACCACAGCTTAACCTTGGTTAATTACAGTTCCCTCTTGAAGGACATCTGGGCTGCTCCTAGTTTTTGATTATTGCAATAAAGGTGTCATAAACTTTTGTGTGAATATAAAGTTTTCATTTTTCTAAATGCTGTGCCACTGCTTGGTTGGATGGTAATTATATGTTTAGTTTTATAAGAAACTACAGGCAAAAATTTTGCCATTCTTATTTTGTGGATGAGGTTTGCTGGTTGCAGGCTATGAGGCCCTGGGGATGCCATGAAGCCTCAGTATCATCATCTGTAAAATGGGATGCTGGTAGTACCAACATCACAGGGTTGTGGCGAGGAGTGAGTGAGTCCATCTTGAAAGGATGAGACAGCTGAAGTGTTGGGTGGTAAAGGCTGGCACCGGGTCAGAGTTGGGGCTTTGTGTGTGATAATCCCAGGGAGATTTTGGAGTATGACAGCTGAAGGGAGGTTTTGAGATTTATTAGCTCTATGACCTTGGTGGAAAGTTCTTTTCCCCCTCTGACCTTAGTTTTATCAACTGTGTTCTGGGGATAATGTGAGGATTTTTAGTGTGGGCTTGGCACCCAGCAGATGCTCAGGAGATAGCAGTTATTGTTAGTTCTTAAATAACTCTTTCAGTCTTAGAGATACTTAGTAAGGGCTGGAGATAGGTTAGCTAGCTCTGGAGTCTAGGTCTCCTTCATCTTGGGCAGCACCATAACTAGCTGTGTGGCCTGAAACAAGCCACGTGATCTCTCGCTTTAGGTTAAAAAAATATGTAAATCTTTTCAAGTGTCAGAGATCTGTGAATCAGGTATTTGTGTGCCATATCCTATCTTCACACCCCAACACGTGGGCCCTCTCCCACCTCTGTGGACACAGGGACTTTAATTTGACTTTTCCTTCATTGCCCTCTTTTGGGGTATACCATCCCTAACCCCTTTGGCTGAAGTCTGTGTTCGTCCCCAGCCTACGTTCATTCACCACGTATTGAGCACCTACCCCGTGGGCTTACAGGTTGTTGATTCATAGATGGACAAGACTGAGAGGGAGGGGCCCGCAGAGCCTGAGTCCCCGCTTGTGCCAAGGGTGGGACCCGTGTTGCCTGGATGGGGAGCTGGTAAACAGGTAAGTGACAGTTCAGTTTGGGGAGATAAACAATGGCCCCAGGGGCTCTGGGACTGGAACAGATCGCTGCTGGGGGATGCAGGCAAGGTTTGCCCCAGGATGACCCTTGAGCTGTGTCCATGGGATTAGAGGTTGGAAGAAATACCGATAGTCATACAGAAACATGCGCTGTTGTTGTTTGTATCAGTTCACAAGAAGACAAAACAATTTGTTTTCTTATTTCCTGATTTCTTTCTTTCTGGCATTTGATCTCTTGCCGTAATGTAAACACTCTGTTCAGGATTTTCGCTTCCAAAGGGCTCCGAGAGTGAAGCCATCTCCGGGAGGACATGATATTTACTCTTACTTTCACCCTGTCTCTCCCATCTTTTTTTTTTTTTTTTCTTTTCACTTTAATTACAATTTTTTTATAAGCTTTTATTTTTAAATTTTATTTTTTAGATCAGTTTTAGAATTACAGGAATCCTACATGTTTTTATAAACCCTTTTCACAGTTTTCTCTCTTAACTTCTCACCTGACTGTGGTGTGTGTTTTACAATGAATGAACCAATCCTGATGCATCGTCAATATGTCAGTATTAACACAGGTCCTTGGTTTTTAACCTAGTGTCCCTTTCTACTCCAGGATCCCAGTCAGAGCAGCCCACTATGTTTAGTTGTTATGTCTCCTGGGACTCCTCTTGGCTGTGACAGTTTCTCGGAGTTTCCCTGTTTTCGGTGACCTTGACTGGAGGAGTACTGATCACATACTTTGTAGACTGTGCTTCAGTTGGAATTTCTTCCTTTTTGTTTAAGATTTTTTTGGAAGTGTAATATTTATGCATCTTGTATCAAACACATCTCAAAGAAAAGTGTTTTGTTTGTTTGTTTTTTGGTATTTTCAGGAACAGAAATAGAGGTTTGTAACCTCTAGCAAAAATTTCCTGTAGGGGTTCCCTGGTGGTGTAGTGGCTAGGCTTCAGCACTGTCACTCCCATGGCCTGAGTTTGATTCCCAGCCAGGGAACCACCAAAACAAAACAAGACAAAACAAATTTCCTATAGAGCTGTGGTTTTCAACCAGAGTGGGAGGAATTCTGCTCCCCAGGGACTATTGGCACCATCTGGAGACATTTTTGATTGTCACAACTTGGGGAAAGAGGAGGCTGCTGGCCTCTAGTGGGCTGAGGCCAGGGATACTGCCACACTTCCTACACTGCACAGCACCGCCACTGCCACCGCCACCGCCACACTGAATAATAAACCAGTTCCAAATGTCAGTGGTGCCAAGGTTGAGAAATCTTCTCCTAAAGTGAATTCCAAGAAATCATTGTGTGATTATAATACCCTGTGGGTGTATTTGTATGTGGTCTGTTATTTCCTGTTATACTGCATGCCGTTCGTGTCTTGGAATTGAATCTCTGGCCTTTGCTGTGTGCTTGTCAGATACTTAGCCTGTCCTGTATGTACAGAATAGCAGCATTCCTGTTCCTCCCAGAGGAGCTGCTGTAGCTGTACATTTGGGGAGCTTGGTGCGTTCCCCGTGCCCCCCTTTAAAGTCACCTCAGAGCTTGGTCTGTTTAGAATGTTTGGCTACTTGTCTGGGGCTATAAAGTACACTAAGTTGTGAAAAAAAATACGGGGATAGATAGAAGCTTTTACAGGGCGTTGAAGGATTTATTCAAAGTTCTTGGTGCGGAGCACTAAATACTCAATCAAAAATTTTGTGCTTGCTAAGTGTGTGTAACACAGTGATAAAAGCTTGGCGTGTGTAGAGTAAGCATGAAGTGCAACCCTTACATGCCTGTGAGATAATTTAAAAATTAGACCTGTGTACCACCATCTTCTGAGAGATGTGGTTAAAGAAATGTGGAAAATATATGTTACAGAAGATTCTGTACAGATAGGCATATCAGAGCCTTTAAAATGCATGACTCTCTGAGGGGGAGTATGTAAGTGTAGCATTCCCTAAATACATTTGACCATGGAGCCCCTTTTTTGAGGTAATATCTCAAAATAGAGGTTCTAAAGAATATACTTTGGGAAGGTCTAATAATGTGTATAACAACAGTGTATATGAATAATGCCCAAAGAATTGGACAAGCAGAAATGGGATTTTTCTCTATCCTCCATGTGCCAGGGACTCAGCTATAGTAGTGAACAAGGCAGGCATAGCCAGGGTGTCAACTTTCAACCTTTTCGCTCTCAGGACTTTTTGGCACACTTAAAATTATTGAAGATCCCAAAGTTTTTGTTTATATAGGTTATAATGACAGTGACTGCCTTAGAAATTAAAGCAGAGATTTTTGAAGTAAGTATGATGTATGCATATATGTATTTATTTACTTAAAACAATAAACCTGTTACCTGTTAACACAAATGCCATACATCTTAACAAAAAGTGACTGTTTCCCAAAATAAAAGAACTTTAGAAGAATGCTTAAAGTTTTTCTAAGAACTTTAGAAAATCTTCCACATTTCTGCAAATTTCTGTAATGTCTGATTAACAGAAGACAGCTCGTAGATTCTTGAATCTAATTCTGCTTCAGTCTATGGCAGTATCATCAGACTTCTTATAGTCTGGATATCTCCACTGCACATTAGTGAGAGAACAAGCGTGAAAAAGGCAAATGATCTCTATTAAATTCTCATCATTCCTGTAACAAATTGCCACAAACATAGTGACTTAAAACAGCGTGAGTTCGTTACCTTATAGTTGTGGAGATCAGCAGTCTGAAATGGGTCTCATTGGGCTAAACTCATGGTGTTGGCAGGACTGTGCTCTTTCTGGACCCTGTGGTCCAGAATGTGTCCTTGCCTTTCCAGTTCTAGAGGCTTCCTGCGTTCTTTGGTTGATGGCCCCTTCCATTTTCAGAGCCAGCAATGGCGGGTTGGTCTTTGTGGCATCACATTGCTCTGACACTGAGTCTTCTGCCATCCGTTTCACACTTAAGAACCCTTGTGATTACATGAACCCACCTGGATAATCCAGGCTACGCTCTATTTTAAAGACAGCTGATAAGCAGCCACAATTCCATCTGCAGCCTTAATATCCCCCCTTGCCACATAAGGTAAGCATCACAGGTTCAAGGGATTAGATGTGGATGTGTTGGGAGAGCCATTATTCTGCCTACCACATTTTGATGCTATAAAAATAGCTTTGACCTCAAAGATCCCCTGAAAGGGATGGGAGTGAGGTTCCTGGGTTATGCTGATCTAGGAAAAATGTAGGATAAATGGATGAATAGAGAAAGGGAGAAGGGATTGACGTTTATGAAGCACCAACTGTATGCCAGACATTCAACCTACATTTTATTGTTTGGTAACTGTGCAGCCTTGGAGCAGTCACTTCACTTCCCAGCTTTATTTTGTCATCTGCAAATGGGGGCGAGCAATATTCACCTCATGAAGTTCTTGGGACATTAATTGAGGTAACAAATGAGAGGTGCCCAGTGCATGGCACATGGAAGGCGTTGGTATTCATTCCTTTTCTTTGTCCTCTGTACTTTGATGAGAAGTCTTGATAGTTTGCCTCATGTTTGATTTTTTGATATGGCTAAATTTTCTTGTTCTAAGACGTTTTTTTCCTTTTTTTTTGACCAGTTAGGTTTGCTTTTTTTATTAAATGACTGATTTTAAGGTTAGGTTGTCACTAAGCCATTACTATATAGAATTGGATTTAAAATATAGTTGCATGTAGTTTTATTTTTGGAACTTTGGAAGCATGATGAATTTCTGCTGCGCAATCAGAATTACAGGTATTACTTACAGAGTAATAAGAGATTAATTTTAACTTTTGGTGGGAGTAGTATGCGGGAATGTCATATATGCATGATTAATTATTCAGATGATGGATTTTTCCTGGAGATAATGCGAAATATATAAACTAATGAAAAAGTGAAGGTTCTTTTGATTGAGAGAAGCAATAAAAGTGGCTTTTAAATTGCTGCCTCCCCTGGGGCGCCCCCAGCCTCTGTCCAGTTCCCTTTGTCTCCACCTGTCAGAGTGCCATTTCCTGGTCTCCCTCATTGCCCTGATGTTGCTCACTGTCGGCGGTTGTGCTGTGTTGTTATTTTTGTTTGTAATCCCTGCGCAGTGCCCCATACAACGTCTTCACGTATAGTTGGTGTGCAGTAGTGCTTATTGAAGAAAATTCCTGAGAGTTTAGTAAGTGGGAGAACCAATTTGCCAAAATACTACATGCTATATGATTTCATTTATATGAAATCCTAGAAAATACAAATGAATATGACCCAAAGAACAGCAGTTGCCTGGGTGTGGGCAGGGGTGCAGGAGAGAGGTGGAATTCAAAAGGTGTTAGGTATGCTCATTACCTTTATTGGGATGATAGCTTCATCGGTGTACATGTATTTCAGACCTCATCAAACTACTTTATGTGCGGTTCGTTATACATAATTAGTCCTTAATAAAGCTATAAAGACAAGTGGCTTTGCCTGGCTTGAGGCAGGTACTCAGGAGGTAGGGACCCTAGAAGAGACCCAGCTTGAGTCAGGTATTCTACTCTGGACCAACACCTGGGGATGAAAGGGTGGGGCTGGGTCCCATAAGAGCCCAGAATTTGTTAGAGGTGGGGAAGAGTCATTTCTAATCTCAGGGTTGGGATGTGCTGGGCGGTATCCCCATAGATTTTTCACCTTCATAGTGAAAAGGACACCTTGGACATCCTGCCATCTATGATTGGACTTAGTGCAGGAGTAAAAGTGATTTTCAACTGATTGGTTATTAGAGATACTGGAGAAAACAGTTTCTGGTTAAAAATAACTATTTAAATCTCTAAGGTCTAATAGTAGTAGCACACTCTTACGAATGGTCTGTATCAGGCAGGTGTCATTAGGAGACCTGTCTGGCCTTCGGCCAAGCCTTACTTGGCAGGAGGAAGTTGTAACCTGTGAAGTTCGCTAAGAGAAAATCACCTAAAGTGGGTTGTGTTTTTCTTGTCATTTTCACTTGACAGTTACAGATGAGAAGTTTAAAGGTTTAAATTTGGATACAGAATGTTGAGTTTACCTGTGGTGAAAGCGGGGCGGGGTTGGGGGAGAAATGTGGATACTGCTTCACCTCAGGAACCAAAATCCCTGTACTTTTTTTTTCATGTATTTGTAATCTGTATAGTTTAAAAAGCAATTTTGAAATCTTGTTTTCAAAATTCTATGTGAGCTTTTACAAGAAAATTTGAAGCCATGTTACGTCAATATGAATTAATTTATAACATGATTTGAATATTTGAATATTTATGAAACATATGAATATTATAAAATATAATAGAAGTTGAGATTTGGTCAAATGAGGGAAAAACAAACATTTTAAATCTGCTCTAACTTTTGCCATTGTGGGAAAATAGAAATATATTACAAATAAATGTGACCTTGAGCTGGTAATCTCGTCTTATCTTCCTTTTCCTCCTTAGTAAAGTGGGGGGATATTAGCTAGGACCTCAAATTAAGTGAGGTCCATGTACATTGCTTCTTATGGTGCCTAGCACATATTATAGCCCGTGCACGTAATGATTAGCCACAGGATAACTCGGTCCGATGAGTTCCTGGGAGATTCACAGAAAGCTTAATCATGCTTCATGGGGGGAAATGGGGGCTTCCCCCTTTTTTTGTAACCTCTAAAATTCTCTAGAAAAAAGTTGTTTCTTTCTCCCCTTTTCCTCTCCTTTCTTCAGGAACTTCAGATCTGTATATTATTATTTTTTTTTTCCTTGAAGTCTAAGGCATCCATCAAAAAGAAACATCCTAATTTAATTAATCATGATGAATTATCTTTAGTTAATAAAGAAAAATATTATCGTCATGTCTCTGGGATTGTGGTTTGCTGTATCAAAAAAACTGAACATCAAGGACTTTGCAGGTGCATCTCAGCTTTTCCACTTGATCATGTTCTCGTTAGGGCGTTTCGGTTCCTGAGCTCAGACATCTGAGATGTATGTTCGGGCCTCCACACAGAGCATGTTTTCTCCCAGGTTTTGCTTTGTTAATATCACTGTGGCCAGATCTTTGTATGTAATCATTTACCCACATCTTTGAATATTTCCTTAGCAGATTCCTAGAAGGAGAATGACTAGGTCAAAGGGTAGGAATATTTTTAAAAGACTCCTGGTACTGTAGCCAGCCTGCTTTCCAGGAAGCTCGAATTGATTTAAATACTTAAATGGCAAGGAGCAAGGCTGCCCATCCCCAGCACCAGCTCTGTGTTCTGTCCTCAAAAACAAGAATATAAATCCCCCGCAAAGAGCACTTAGGAAGAGCAGCAACAATGGCCACAGAAACATTGCTGTAATCTGATAGGAAAATGGCGTCGTACTTTATTTCCTAGCCAAGTAACACCTGCTTACCCTAGGAAAGAAATGTGAATGAAAACCTTGCATAATTCCATCCTTAGGAGAGAGCTCCTGTTAACTGTCTAATTGTTTTAATTTGCTTTTTGAAAATCATGAGAATGATTGAACATTTATGTTTATTAGCCATTTAATTTCCTCTATACAAGATACAAGTATATTCTTTATCTGTTTATTTGTTGGAGTCTTGTTTTTGTTACAGATTTGTATGAATTTCTTAATATTAAGGATACTAATGCTTTACTGTTTGTTATTTTAATTTTTTGTTGAGTATACCCTTTCCTCCCAAATTATTGGTTTTGATACTTTTGGATAAACAGATGTTTAAAATTTTATGTTGTCAGTCTGTTGATATTTTCCTCTTGTGATTTATTCTGTTGCTTTTTACATTTAGAAAGTTATGTCCTATTAAGAGATGAAATAAATAGTAATCTATATAGTTTTAACCTTTTTAATGTTTAAAAGAATTAACTCTTTGATTTCCATAGTGTTTGTTTTGCAATATAGTGTGAAGGAAAATCTTACTTGACATTCTTTCCATGTAGCTAACCAGTGTTTATTTATGTAGACAAAGAGACAGAATATTCCAGGTGAATTTATTCAAGTCAGTACCCAACTATAGTATGTTCTGGAGATCACAGAGTAGTAGATGACCCAGCTCATTGAAAATAGGGCAGATGAAAGAGAATTTAAGGTGGGAAAGGTAGATTAAAACATAAATGGAAATGCCCTTGAAGCCAGGTTAAACAGTTAGACTTTCTAGGCATTCAGAGTTGTAAGTGGCTGAATATCCTTGAAATGAACTTTTACTTGGGATTTCTTCAGTTGCAAGCAGTAGAAAACTCACCTCAAACTGATTTGAATTTAAGCAAAAATAAGTAAATAAGTAAAGAAACATAAAAAATAAAAAGAAAATTTATGGGCTTGTATAATTGAAAAATTCACGGGTAGTGCTGACTTCAAGCATGACTTGGTCCAAGTTCAGGTGCTGTTCATTGGGCTGCTTCTCTTTCTTCTCCAGGTTCCTAGTAGCGGCCCCTCCCATCTTCAGATTTATATCCCCTTAGGTCCAAGTTCAGAGGAAAAGAATGCGTATTCCTTGAAATTCCCCTGCAGATCCAGAAATCTCCTTGATTGGCCTCATTGGTCCACTTTGGCTGCAGGGACAGTATATTGATGGTTAGCTAGAAGGAGGGTCCCCTGTGCTTGGCCCAACTGATCAGTGTTGGTGAGGGGATTCGGGGCTGTGTTTGGCTAGGCCTGGTCAAATGCTCTCTCCTTGGAGTCAGGAGCCTCAAGGAGATCACATAGTGTGAATGTTGAGGACAGGCATTTTCCCAAAGAAATTCAGCATATTGGAGGAATAGAAGGTGTATCAGTCAGGTTAGGCCAGGCTTTGCTGCAATGACAGGCAATACCGAAATCTCAGTGGCTTACTATAGGCAGCTGTAACCTAAAGTTTATTTCTCACTTATGCAGAGTCTCCTGGGGCCTTGGGCAAGTCTCCAGGACAGTTGCCTTCCATGCGGTGGCTTAGCCTTCCCAGCTTCTTCCATCTTGTGGTGCCTTCTCAGCACATGTTGCCACGATAGGTCCAATAGGGGAAGGGGGAGTGTGCTGTGGTCTGGAAGTGGCACTTGTCACTTCTGGCCAGAGCTGCTGAGAACGAGGGGCAGGGAGTGAGGAGGGACTGTAATCCTCCCCACGTGCCGGGAAGGGGAAGCGAACTGAATGTGAGTTGAGTGTGAGATGGTGCGGCCAACCTGGGTGAGCACAGCCAACCAGCGCCTTCGACCCCTGCTCGCCACAGGCTGCCATTAGGTCCTCGTTTTGGCAGACCCATCCCTTACACTCCTCCTGTCTTGATCTGACTCATGCTTGGGCTAATGCTGAGAGCAGGTGATGTATTTGGTAAACTTTTTAGAGCTTTCCATGCTGTGTGCCCAGGGGCTGAGTAATAGTCACGCTGCCTTTTCGGGACATTAGGAATATTCCTTGGCATGAGTCAGGCCCTGGATTTCTACTCAGCATTGTCCCCACACACTGCTTTTTTAGGCTCGAGGCCTTTACTAAGGGAGAGTCGTTCAGCATTTCTGAACATTGAGGGGGACCAAGTCCTTGGCAAAAATTGTATTTTCCAAACTCAGGTCTTTACACAGTTTAAAAATGTTTCCTTGACTAGATGCGAAGTGTCTGACTTTTCTGCCTAAGTTCCGACTTCATTGCTCTGTCAGTAGTAAAGATAAAATTTAGGCAAGGAAGGAATTCTATGGTGGTCTTCAAAAAAACTAGAATGATACAGTGGCTGTGGAAAACAGTATGGCAGGTTCTCAAAAAATGAAAAATCGAATTACCATGTGATCCAGCAGTTATGCACTTCTGTGCATATATTCTAAACAAGTGAAAGAGGGGCTCAGAGAGCTATCTGTACACCCATGTTCATAGCAGCATTATTTGTAGTAGCCAGAAGGTGGAAGCCACCCAGGTGTCCATGCATGGATGGGTAGATAAGCAAAATGTGGTACATACATGTCATGGAATATTATCCAGCCCTCAAAAGGAAAGAAATTTGGACATGCTATGCCACGGATCAACATTGAGGACATTATGCTAAATAAAATAAACCCATCAAGAAAAGGCAAGGACCATATGATTGCCCTGATACGAGGCACCTAAAACAGTCAGATTCAGAGACAGAAAGTTAGGGTAGTGCTTGTCGGGCTGGGGGCGGGGATGGAGAATTACAGTTTAATGAGTACAGAGTTTCAGTTTTGTAAGATGAGTTCTAGAGGTGGATGATGGTCGCCCAACACTATGAATGAACTTAATGCCACCGAATGGTACACTTAAAAATGGCTAAGATGGTAAATTTTGTGTTATGCTTATTTTACAATAACGACACCCACTGTCCCCCCGAAAGCTTACCTGTTTTGCCGTAGGTTGCTCACCACATTCTCCATGGGGTTAGCAGATGAAAAGCTGAAAGTGGCTGAGTGTGCCGGTGGGTGCCCCATCTGCTACACTGCCCCCCTGAAAGGCACTTGGCTTCCAGCCCAGGTGGCTGCAGGGTAACCCGGCTCTGGTCAGAGCATTGGCCAGAGCAGCAGAGCTCTCTCTCCGTTTCCTTGTACTAATTGTGTTGTCTTGTCATCATCCATTAGATACAAAAGGAGCTCACTTTCTAAATTCGTACCCACTTTTGTTTCTGCTTCGGAAAGTACGTAACTGAGCAGTCAAGAGCCGTTCCATTTGTGTTTTAGTCTCCGGTTTAGACAGACTGTTCCTCTGTTTGTGAGTGGTTGGCATTCTCTTCTTTGGCCTCGTTAAGCATTTGTGTTATTCTTAGCACTTTCCGAAGTGGTAGCAGGGGGCTGTTGAGATCCCTTTTTAAGCTTCTGATGGGCCTCCTGTTTATTTTGAGTGGTGACAAATGAAACCTCCAAGCTTTCTGGTGATGATATTCATGTGATTAATACACTGCGGGCTCTTTGGCGTGGGGTGTGGGGGAAGGATTCCTGGCACCTTTTGGCTGTTAGTGATACTCCATCTTAGTGTTTCCTTGAGAGCTTCGCGTGTGCTCTGAGCTGGTAGAAAGGGAGAGAGACTTCATTGCCAACACCATTTCTAATACAAACATCTAATTTAAACAGACTGTTAGAACTTCCCTTGGAAAGTTCATTTGTGAAAGTAGAGCTTTTAGTCGTTCTGCGAGCCACCGGCTTCACTCGCCTCGTACCCGCAGTGCCGCGCGGTGCGGCTCAGACAACAGCGTCGTCTGCGGTGGCCCGTCGATTGTGGAAGGCGCTGCAGAAGGTGTTTGCCGTTCCCTGCTGGGGGCTTGGGACCCCAGCCTCTCTCGTCCTCAGGACTCGTTCTTGGGAACCACGCGCCTTCAGGTTTCTCAGAATGTTGCTGTGTCCCATTCTCAGGTTGGTCCCAGGAAGGAAAGCCATGGTTAACCTCTCACAGATTTTGACAAAAGAAACTAATGAAGGAACAGAATTGGTGACTCTCGATTTTGAGTTTTCAGTAGACGTAACCATGTCTCGGTGGTCAGTGGGAGAGATTCATTCATTCATTCATTCATTCACTCATTCACTTGCCTTCATTGGCCTGGGAGTTCTGTGTGGGGATGTAAAGGCTTGGTTCTAAGTTAGTGTAATATGGCAACTTAATTGTGGACCGTGGACAGGCTTCAGGAGTCAGTCTCCTGGACATTTTCTGTAAAACCTGTATGTGCATTTTTCTGGGGCAAGGATTCTATGTATCACTTCTGTCAGGTTTTTCAAAGGGATCCATGCTCCAAAGCTGTAAAGAGCCTTTGAAATGCTAAGTACACCTCATTGCGACTGGGACTGTCACCTGATTGGAACTGTCACCTGCTAGAGCAATACCTTTCGAGTACTTCTGGTGGCTCTTAGAACAGAAGTGGATAACACATTCCTAGTCCGAAAGAAGGGAGCAGAAGCACTGTAGGCGCTGGTAGACACCGAAGTGGTGAAGGATCAAGTCCGTTTTATTTTTGAAAAACATGCACCCTCCTCAAATGCTTGTTGATTTCCGTAATCCTGGAGAAGGGAGCTAACAGTGTAGATTCTGGATTCAGAGTTCCTGGGTCCAAAGCCCAGCTCTGCCATTTAGTTGGGTGTGTGTCCTTCAGCAAATTACATGATCTCTGTGTGCCTCTAGAGGCCTCATATATAAAATGGGGATAATAGAGTATTTGCCTTGTAAGGTTGTTGTAAGGATTAAATGAAGTAATATAGAGTTCTTAGGATGCATGTAGTACATGGTAAGTGCTTAATAAATAGCTATTACAAGGGAGCCAGTCCTTAGCAATGTAAGGACAGTTGCATTTTAGTAGTAAGACAAGGACAGTTCAGTTTTTGTGCGCACGTATTGTTTATTTTATACGTATGTCCTGAAGTTCACCTGCCTTCATTTGTTAGCTTATGAGCTGTTTCCAGTAAATTCTGGTGCACAAACACCATAAAAGGTGAAAGAATGTCCTCACACGTCCTTTTAGCAAACTAGGATGGTTTGTGTTGTTGTCACACCATGTTGCGTGATGAGGTGCTTCCCGTTAAATGGTTACCTGTGAACACAGGATGAGAATATCGGAGCTCCTTTTATGTCTTTAAAAATCCATTGTGCAGCCTTGGATCCAAAATTGCATCTAGGATATCGTCATTGAAGACTCATAGTCTGGGATTTCATTTATATGCTCAGTTTCTTCATTATCATTAGATGCTAGAGAGCTGCTTTCTAGCTCTTTCCATTCATCTTCTGACTCATCTAATAACTGTGAAATGTCTCCTTCTGCCAGTGTTATTGTTTTTTTGCCATTATGGGTACAAAATGGAAAATTACGAATTTTCAGCTGTGTTCCATGAAAGCTTAAAAAATGACTGAAAGATGGTATCTTCAGACTTCTTTAATACCTTCTTGAAAATGATGCAGTACTTCGGGCCGTGCAGTGAGGGTGCTGAAGGATGGTGCAGTCCCATCTCAGACAGTCCCCATTAACTCTTGCGTAAGTTAGTCTCTCTTTTTTTAAATGACAGTTGGAAATAGTCCATGAGTAATGATGAAGTAATACCTGCAATGGTAAAATAGCAAAACGTTTCAAGATGTTGGAAGAGTAAGATCACTGACATCCCGTATGCCATCTTAGGTTTTTAAAAGGGTCCAGCGGACTCATGGAACTTGTAAGGTACAATGAGTTTTGAAAAAACCTCCGATAATAAAAATCATGAAGTATCTATCCTTACTCAGAGTTAGAACTGCTCAAAAAACAAACTCTGTAAAGTATTATTGATCCAGGGGACCCTGAGGGTTTGCTGAGGGTTAATCACACTTCTAAGAAACCATCTGAAGGAAATAATCTGAAGGGTAAAGATTAACATACAAAGATACTTACTGCAATGTTATTTTTCTAAAATAGGAAGAAACCTAAATAAGTAACATAGGGTAATAGGTTGGTTCGGCACAGTATACCCAAATCTTATGTAATGTTTTAAAAGTTACAGTCTCAAAAAGCTTATAATGATAGAATACAGTAAGCTAGAATATTTAGCATAATACAAAGGGGTGTGTGTGTGTGTGTGTGTGTGTGTGTGTAAAATATATACATAGACCAAAATTGGCAGCAAATGCATAAACTCTTATTAATTTTTCTCTGGGTGATGTCATGATTTGTAATATTTCAATTTAATTGTCTAGCTTCTAAAATCTGCAACTGACCTGTATTATTTTATAAACAAAGCAAATCTTTTAGTGATGTTGAAGCAACTATTCTTTTTTAATAGCTTTATTAAGATACTATTTATATACCATATAATTCACCTACTTAAAGTCTCTGCATTTAGGTTTTTAGTATATTCCCAACAGCTCTCCACCCATTACCGTAATCAATTTTAGAACATTCTTTTTATTCCAAAAAGAAATTCTATCCCCATGAGCAGCCACTCCATTTCTCCCCACCCCCCAGTCCTAACAACCACTGATTTTCTTTCTGTCTGTATGAATGTGCCTGTTGCAGACATTTCATAGAAATGGAGCCCTACAATGTGTTGTCCTTTGTGACTGCATTCTTTCACTCAGTGTGATTTCAAAGTAAAGCCAGTCACTCTTGCCCTGTAGTTTGCTCACTTCATTTGGAAATCACACTAACCCTTATGTATCATATGGCATAATGTATTTTTTTTTCTTTACTTCTAGAATTGGTTCCTTCTATTATGAACAACTTGCTGAATCCAGATGCCATTTTCGCAAACAATGAGATGAGCCTGTCGGACATCGAGATCTATGGCTTTGATTATGACTACACCTTAGTGTTTTACTCGAAGCACCTCCACACGCTGATATTTAACGCCGCTCGGGACCTTCTCATCAACGAGCACAGGGTGAGAGCACAGGGATAGTTGTCTTCCTCCCCTGTCCCTTAGATATCTGAAGAATAGCCCTGCACTGACCTGGCCTTGTGGTGTCTGGCACAACGACGTCATTTAGTAGGTTGTGGCTGACTCAGTGAGCAGATTTTGTTTCATTCCAAATGACTCTGTCTGCAAGATAGTTGGTTTTAACTTGATTGAGGTTTGATTGACATGTGAAAAGCTGTACATATTTAAATGTATGCAATTTGATGAGTTTGGGGATCAGTATACACCTGTAAAACCATTGCCACCATCAAGGTCATAAACTATCCATCACCTCCCAAAGTTTTCTTCCTGCCCCCTTATTATTATTATTATTGTTGTGTGGGGGTGGGTGTATGTGTGTGTAAGGGCACGTCACATAAGATTTACCCTCTTAGCAGATTTTTAAGTATACACTACAGTATTGTTCACTGTAGGTATCATGCTGTATAATAGATTTCCAGAACTTATCTGTATAACTAAAACTTTGTACCAAGAAGATAGTTTTGTTTTGTTTTTTTAATCTTTAAGTGTCTCTGACAGAAGTGGAGAGCCACCTGCAGATGTTGCAGTCTCATTTGGCACAGAGCCATGACATGGGTTCTCCCAGTCTGAGGGGGGGGAGAGAGAGAGAGAGAGAGAGAGAGAGAGAGAGAGAGCGCGAGAGAGAGAGCGAGAGCGCGCGCGCGCGAGCGAGCATGAGACAGCACCGAGACAGCGCCATGCATGGCCCTGGGGTTCTGCCTGTATTGGGGTTGTGGGTGGAGGGCCTATAGTTTCCTGGGCTCACTCTTGACTGATGGATTTAAAACCTAAGAGAGGGGATTGAAAGCATGGGAAGAAAAACAAACAAGTAGCCCAAATGGTCAGTTATTGAAATCAACCAGGAGCCTCCGTGTGGGAGGCGGCCTGGCTGTTTATCTAGTCCTGGGCCTGGCAGTATGTTTATTCAGATTTCGAAGGGAATGCCTGTTTGAAATGGATACTTTGGAAATAAAATCTTAAGTCAGACACTTGCATTATAAAAAAGAAAAACGTTGGGGCTAAAGCTGTCGCAGTGTTTTACCCTCATCACTGATTTGAATTGTGTTCTTATATAAAGAATATCCGCATGTCTTCTGATGCATAGTATCTGTGAGAGCTTTAAATAAGGGAGGACAAGAGGCATTCGGAGCCTATCATGCTTTTCTCTAGTTTGAGAACACAGCTCAGGAACGAGGATGAGGCATGTCCTCAAGGTCATTTGGACTTGCGCCCTTGCAGAACCCCCGCGGCATCCCCAGAGGTGCGTCTCCCAGCTCCGTCTCAGAGTGAGGTGCCTCACTCCCGCAGGCCAGTTCTGATTTGGGGGTTCTTCCACAGGTCGAACAATTCCACCTTCCCCCAGCTTGCACCGTTCGTCTTCATTCCTTCACGTGTTCCTTAGCCTTTACTAAGTGCCTCTTCTGTGCCACGCCCTGTCATGGCAGCAGCAGGGACCGAGATGAGGGGGGCCCAGGTACTGCCTACGGAGACCCAGTCATCTGGTGGGGGCGTCAGGCAGGGAGGCAGGGGAGTTACGATGCCCCTGGTGGAGGCCTCTGCAGACCCCTGAACAGAGGGCACAGGTCCTAGAGCCTGACTGCTCGGGTTCAGATCCTGGCTTCCACCACCTGTTTCATAGGTACGCTGGGGAAACTCACCTGATTTCTTTGGCCCCCAGGTTCTTCCTCTGTGAAGAGGGCATGGAAACAGTACTTTGCTCACAGTGTTATTTTCATAATTACATGAGTGAATTGACGTAATGTACCTGGTACATGGAAAACACTCAGATATTAGCTATTACTACTGTCATTTCTAATCTGCATGACAGCCCTGCAGGTAGATGTTGTCCCTGTTTTATAGCTGAGGAAACTGAGGCTTATGGAGTTAAGCCAGGTAGTTCAAGGTCTCAAGATGAGTAGGAGGCAGAACCAGGATTTGAATTTACGATCTGTTTGTTTCTAAGGCACAGGTGCTTTCTCCTTCATTCCACATTGTCCCCTGTGGAATTAATACCACCCTTTGTTTCTACCCTACGGGTTTATTGTTCATAGGCAAATAAAATAGTCATGAAGATTAAAATTTTATGAAGATAAAATATTTATGAAATGTGGGGGAAAAGATGAACTAGGTGGGGAAAAGGTACAGGCATGATTAGAAAAGCTTCTGGATTTAAAAATCATTGAAGTTCCAATCCCATTATGTCTGTTGCTTTGATAAAAGAAGTGTGTTATGACACCTATCATATCAGGCCTGTTAAGCTTATGCAGATTTTTTTCCTGCTTTGGATTTGAAAAAACTTCAAGCTCTGAGTTTGGTGCCGTTTTTCCTGCCAAAGACTAAATGCTCTAGAGATGGAAAGACATCTGTTTTTGAGATGCACAGTAATAGAACAGCAAGTTTGCAGTTTAGCATCTTCCCGAAAAGCAAACATAAATGTTCCAGTTCCTTCTTAATTACCCTTTTTCTTTTTTTTACAAGAACAAGTTTTTACAAAAGTAGAAATAAATATCGAGTAATAACTGTATCTTCATTTCACATGTCCACCAAGGAACAGAAAGAGTGTTGGTGGCATTCTCGATGTCATCTCCCTAATTGTCACCCTCACCAGTGTTCCCGATCATCATTTGGCGCTGACGTTCACCCGCTTTCTCAGTCCAAAGCCTAATGTTAGCCGGGTCCCCTGCATTCTCCTGTATTCCACATCTGATCTCTCAGCAAATGCTGCGAGTCCTCTCTGTTTTTATAATAAACAAACTTTTAATTTTTAGAAGAGTTTTAGGTTTACAGAAAAGTTGCAAAGGTAATGTTACCGGAAAGTGGGGTGTCCTTGTCGACACGACGTCCAGGTTCTTGGTATCTCGAGCAAAGACTTGAACGAGACACACACAAAAGTAAAGTGAAACAAAGAGACAGTTTAGTGAGGAGAAAGGACACTCCAGAGAGGTGGGAGCGGGCTCGAGCAGGAAAATGGCTCAGGAGCCCCCATGAACGAGGCTTTGGGGCTTTTATTCTAAGTCTTCAGGGGAGACACCTCTGGGCGTGGGGTCTCTTGATTGAGGCCTGTGACGTCACCTTTCTTTTATTGTCCCTGTCTCCTTTCCAGATTCAGTTACCTCCTGTGATTGTCTTATCTTGGGGCAGGGATTACTAGTGAGTGGGTGGTATCAGGGCAGTGGCAACCATTCCAGCAGGGCAGGTCTCATGGGAGGGGTCCCGAGATCCCACCTATTCTATCTGCCTTCCTCACATTTCTTCGAGAGACATGATCCCCACGAATCTCTATGGGAAGCTGAGGGGCCGAAGGTCTCCTCTTCTGTATCTGCTTCCTGCTGAGGATGGTTGTTGTCCCTACCTACTGGGGACCCACGGAGCTCTCATCCTATATGATCTAAAGGGGAAGGGGTCCTGAGATTCACCACGTTGACTCCTTTGGTTGAGATGGCTGGAAGCCTTGCCATGTGACTTCTGCATTGCAAAGGCCCCTAGATAAGGAGAATCTGACCCAGTTAGTGAGTTCAAAAGCTTTGGCCCAAGATGTAGACTTCAAAGCTATCACTGTCGGTGGCTATGTGACAGAAGATTTGTTTAGCCCTTTGGAGTCTGCATCTTGCTGACTTTGGTCTCCACCGGTCACCCAAAGCCTCGTTCATGGGGGCTCCTGAGCCATTTTCCTGTTCGAGCCCGCTCCCACCTCTCTGGAATGTCCTTTCTCCTCAATAAACTGTCTCTTTGTTTCACTTTACTTTTGTGTGTGTCTCGTTCAAGTCTTTGCTCGAGATACCAAGAACCTGGACGTCGTGTTTATCCAAGAATGGCCAGGGATGATACAATTAACAAACAGCTTCACAGTTGCAAGGATGACTAGCTAAAAACCTAGCATACCCAGCAAAGTCCAGTTTTATTATTACATATCACAAATTTTAGGATGGCTAACGAGGGCTAGAGACAGACATTTTGGAAATACACAAGTTACAAGTTCTCTGAATGATTAGCTCAAACTAGGGTAAAGGACATCCGGGAGGCATGGGGTAAAAGCCTGTTGTTTTAAGTTTTAGGGGGATTGTCTGAAGCAGAGAGCAAGATGAAGACATTCTATGATTTAAGTTAGGAGAACTCGGCTGTTTAAACTAGAGTTAAAGGAAGGCTGATTCAGAAGGTATCTCTGTTTGGCCCGTATCAGTAATACAGAGAGTTCCTGTCTGTGTACCCTGCTCCTGGTTTCCCCTAATGGTAGCATGTTACATTACTGTGGTACATTGATCACAGCTAAAGAACCAGTGTTAATAAGTTATTAAAGCCTGTACTTGATTCAGATTTTCTTAGTTTTCGCCTAATGTCCTTTGCCAGGATCCAGGTCCAGGATCCCCCCATGACACCCCATTACATTTCCTTGTCATGTCTCCTTAGGTTCCTCCTGGTTTTGGCAGTTTCTCAGACTTTCCTTGTTATTTGATGACCTTGAGGAGTTCTCGTTTTGAGGAGGACTAGTTGGGTTTTTTTCTTTTAAAGGATGCCTGTCTCTCGGGATTTGTCTGACGCTTTTCTCCTGGTTCGACTGGGGTTATGGGTTCGAAGGAGGAAGACCTCAGAGTGAAAGTGCTATGCTCTTCACAGCTTACTCAGTCCCCATGCCGTCAGCATGACTCATCACTGGTGTGGTTAGCCTGGATCGGCTGGCCAAGGTCATGTTTATCAGGTCTCTCCACTGACGTCACTGTGCATCTCCGACTCTCTTCTCACTCATTCAAAAGATAATTCATTCAAAAGGTGTCCCGACTCCATCCGCTCCTCACCTCCCCCACTGCTTCCACCTGGTCCAAGCCACCGTCACCTGCTTCTGTTCTTCCCCCTTCGTCTGTTCTCCATTTGGCAGCAAGGGTGCACCTTTAAGTGTTAGTCCTGTCACTCCTGGGCTCAGACCCTCCTCGAGCCTCCCCTCATGCTTGGAGTGCCCCCCCCCC